>JACSZP010009284.1:0-22736 GCA_016161895.1 Pinna nobilis | reverse complement strand
CCCCCCCCCCCCCCGGAAAAAATTCTGGATCCGTGCATGCACATGAAGACGTTTAATTTACTTCAATGCTAATAAAGAACCTCACACATCAAGTCTTATGTGGAATGCGGGACCATTTAGACAAATTTTGATATATTGAAATTACATTTGAGTAGATCTTAATAATTTACTGACATTGAAAATTTGACAAACTTAATTTTTGAGATCATAGAATTTATCAAAAAATGTTCTAAAAGAAATCAAAGCAACTGCTTGTGGGCCAATTGAAATGTTTTTTTTCAACTTTCTTAAAGTCATTCGACATTCAGAATTAAGCAAGATCAAACATTTTAAAATGTGTTAGTTATGTACCATGAATATAGATCTTCATAATTTTATCACTGATTTTGAGGATTCTCTCTATTGAAAATCTGCGTAAATTAATCAAGAAAAAAAATTATCTGGACATTTTGAGATAGTTATCTCGAAATTTTGAGATATCATCTCAATTTTTTTTAGATATTAAATTATCTGAAATTTGAGAAGATTTAGAGATCATACTATCTCGAAATTTTTAGATATTATTTCGAAATTTCGAGATATTTCGAGATTTGAGATACGTGTAAATATTTTTACACGTGGCAGCAATGAGCTTCCGTAAATAAATGAGCATCCAGCGATACAACATTTACAGTTTAATTCCAGTTTACCCATTTTCAAATTTCATAGATTTGGGATTTAAATGAATACCAAAATATCGGTTTTGATCATTCTTATATTTAGCAAACCCGTCGATACTGTACATTATTTACTTGAAACTTTGAAAAAAAAGTTCTCAGACATTAAAAATCTTTTCTTTTTTATGCCATGGGCTTTTTCGGTTCCTTTGTCCCCAATCAGGGCTCTTTCCTGGCCTAGCTGTTGGCCTTGGGCTCCACGACCCAAGATGTTTTGCCTCCTAAGGCGTGCACCTTTGCATTTCGTAGTGATCACATTTTTCAATCTCTTTCCTTTACTGAAAAAAAATCTGAATCAGCCAACGATGTCAAACCCGCAAAAAAAGTCCATGAATAAAATCATGAAATAAATATGATCTAATAAACTCTATAGGCCTAATCATAGTGTAAGCTCTGATAAACTTTTAGACGTTAGAAATTTAATCATTAAGTTTATTTTCATTTGTTTTGCATGCATAATCCACTCATCAAAAAGCATATGAAATCAAACTTTGAATCTATATTTTCATGAAAGATGGTTTTCTTCATCATTTAGATTGTTTGTTGTTTTCTATTTATTCTTTTATTTTTCTTTCACCTCCGAGGATACAGTATCCTGCGCGGATCTACATGACTGAAGCAGTAGTTGGGGTGTCAGGGGCCCGGAAATATGCACAGTATGTCCAGAGACATATAATACAGATATGTCTCTGGTATGTCCCTCATCGTGATCTGCTACCCTTGACAAAAAATCCTGGATCCGCGCATGTGTATGGAAATTATGAATCATAGAATACGTTGGCCAACGATGCCAGCAAATCATGCTTGTGGAAAAAGGAGAAATATTAAATGGTGGTCTTATGTGAGTTTTATTATGCAAAATCCAAGTTTAATCATTAGATCATGAAGTGAAAGATCCAAACGAATCGAGTGACAGAAAGTGGGAAAACACTTCAAGGTTTTCGTTTTTTTCGCGTCCGGAAGTACAGCTATCGATGACGTCATTTGACTCAGAGCAGGCGCAGACGAACAGAAGAAGTAGGTAATAATGGCGCGTGATGTTTGAAGATTCAATGGTAAACAAGGATAATAATTTGGAAAAGCAAGATCTAGTTAGGAGAGTTAATACACTGCACTGAAAATACTTTGGTCGAATGAGTTTTACGTGATAGTTTCAACGGCGAGTGATGAAAAGTCTGACCGAGGAAGCCTCCCCTCCCAGTGTTTATTCCAAAAATTTTTAAATGAGGGAGCATTTGAGGGGGGGGGGTCTATATAAAATCCCAGGGAGAAGCAAGGTCAATAACTAAAACTTAGCAGATATATATGTTTTAATGTCCCTCAGCAAAGTTATTGTTGATTAAAGACATTTGACAGCCAGTTGCAATAAAAATTAAGCTTTCTTTTACTGGTATGTAACGTTAATACAGTCATAATTTCTATTGAAACGTCGAGGTCATACTTCCCACGGGAAGTATGACCTCGACGTTTCAATAGAAATTAATACAGTCACAGAAAGGCACACTTTCAAGACTGAAAAATAATTTGTATTCAAACTGTTGAAACAACAAAATCGCAGACTAGTTGGTGCAGATTATCTTTATAAGCCATGGATATTAATGTATAGTAATACTAATAGGGACAGTAAATTGACTCAAGTGTCTGTGGTGCTATTGCCGTATTGGCCTTGAGTTGCAAGCACCTTGGCTTTGGTTTGTACTTGTACTTGTATCGTCGGATACCCTACGTCCGTGGTAACCCCAAGACCGTGGTATTTCAAAATCCTGCGAGATTTCGTATGTAAACGCGTGCATGACCTCAAATTTAGATTAAATGTCATCTATAAATATCGGAGGAACTCTCGCGTCAAAAATAGGTAAAACAATCAAATAAAAGCAAGATCAACCATAAAAAGACTATATTTGCTAAGTCCATTGTTCATGGTACCGCAAAGACCCTGTTCTCTATGAATTCAGCACCTAATATCCGGGTTACCACGGAGTTACATTCATTGCCGACAAGTTACACATGTTTGACCTAGTTGCTTTTGAAGCGCTGTCCTCGTAGTTTAGTGGCGTGTGCCATCAACTAAACATTTTTTCAGGTGGAGATATATTTCTTCTATATTTATGAGAAAGATAATGGCTATGTGCCAGTATTAAGTACACTTTTAATCGTTTACATCGTTAATACCACAGAGTTCGGGTACTCCGGGATACTGAGTTGTAGGCTAGCGCCACCATATTTTGGGGTACTTAACGTTTTTGTGAATGAAGGGATGTAGTTTACGACAAATTACGGAAGATATACACAAAATGCAGTAATTTCTTCCACATATACTCAGTTAAATTTCGATTGAGCTGCATGTACCTAAAGTAAACATGTCCATCGGCACTTCGTTTAGGGACAGTAACCCAAATTCGGGGCAACAAAAATAGACTTATTAATATTCGTGAGGTACACGCTTCCGATGGATTTACTGTATCAGAATCGCCATTACAGTTTACAGTGATAACGTGTTCTTTGGGGAATGATATATTGCACAACATATCTATATCAGATGCAACTTTATATGGAACTGAGAGTTAATATGAACAATGGACAATGCGTGTTGCCACCTTGATCAATTTTTGCGAAACTGTGTTATTTACCATTTATACGACAAATAAAGTTGATTTTTGACTGGCAATAAGTTGTTTACGTAATGGGTCACTAGATATCAATGATAGATCAAAAGCTCAGAATACCCATTGCGTACTATCTGTTTGAGAATATTTACCCCAAACTTAGGAGTACCCCGAACTTAGGTGACGTGACTATACATGTAACTTACCTCAGAGGCTCTGTGACAATGTAGCGTTTACATTAGGTCTAAATATAATAAAAACTTAAATGGGATCAGTATTTTTATAACTTTAAAGTTGAATATGAGTGGCTTAATTTGGGGCATAACAGTAATGTGAGTAGTCGGAATAGAAGAAATGAAATTAATGCAAAGAAAAATTTTGAACTCACTGAACTAACAAAATGAATAACAACTGTGAGCATGTTTTCAGTTTTGGGTATGTCTATAGCATGTACATAATACATGTATATGGCAGACTTGCCAAACTTGAAAAAATTCTATGGGGATATTTTTGAACCTCATGGTAGAGACTTAATTTTTATGATGAATTAATAGGAAAATTGAAGTTTTTCAATGGGGAGACATGTGTTTTTCTCATAAGAAATTATCTAAGATTAACATAACAAGTAGGGACTCTAAAGGAGACTTGGCAAGTAGGCCCCTATGTAGGCCCTTTAATAGTTTTGCCTCTTTGTAACTACAGTCTAACCTGTTTTAAGACACTGTCCAAGGGAAGGAGCAAAAAGGGTCACATATGACAGGTGGTTTTTTAATTCAGGTGATTTATATAGGAAAAGGCCATTTTGGAAACAATAGGTCATATTTAGGTCACATATGACAGGTAATCCTTTAATTCAGTGGGTCGCTAAGGCACGGTAGACTACATATAATGAGACCCAGAATGTCACAGTAATTCAAAGTTTAAACTGTATTTATTTTACAACGATTAACAAACAAGTTCAAAATAACTTATATTAATGGCTCTTGTTGGCTCTGATGTTGGCGTGAGGGGGTCCTTGCTGTGGGAGGAAACCGGAGTACCCAGAGAAAACCCACGTGTCCGAGCTGACGACCAACCATACCATCTCACATACTACCTAGGCAGATCCGAGGATGGAATCCGGGTCGCATTGGTAAGAAACGAGTGCGCTAACCACTACGCTACTCGGACACCCACTGTGATTTCTAGGTGGATCTGCTAAAAATGAGCTATTTCATCTTTTTATTTCAGTGCTGCTCAGCAATGTCAGATCTAACGTGAGAGGTGTCAAGTTTCACATATAAATTCAGTGAAATGTTTGAATCTGTTGTCCCCCTGTGGCCTGAAGACACAAGAAACAACAACTTTGTTTACTATGTTGTTGGAGGAATTGGTCTTGTCTATCTAGTATCTCTGCTCATCACAATTTTCACTCGCAGAACTAGGGTAGGTAGCCTTCTTAGTTGCGTTGTTGTTTAACGTCCCACTCAAGAATATTTCACTCATATGGAGACGTAACCGTGTACCGATGAAGGGCGACAAATTTTGTCTATGCTTGGCACTAATGGCCGTAGAGCAGGGAGGGTTCTTTAACGTACAAACACCTAAGTACTGTGACATTTGACCTCGGTTTTTACTCTCTCATCCGAAAGACAGGGACGTTCACCCGCTGAGTGTTGCTGCGGGAATCGAGCCCCAGACCCTTTGATCCGAAGTCAAACATGCTAACCACTCGGCCACGGAGGCCCCGTTTTCTTAGTGCTCAAGTAGCATTGAAAATGGAATCTATGTATAAATGCTACTAAGTAATTTGCTCATTTACAGTAGAACCTTGTCTAAAGACCACCTCACTAACCAGACTTTTTTTTACCAGTCATCTGGATGGTCTTAATAGCAAGGTTTCACTGTAGCCTACTTCTTGTCATACTTTTTTAATGTCTGATTACAATATCAATTTACTTTCATCACATTTCATGAGAATTTACTCAATGAATATGAAGATACTTTATTGACTCCATGTTATTTAACACGTTATTTACTGAACGTTTTTTTTTTTAATGCAGTCAGCTATTGTTGTGGTTCCTCCTGTGGAAGAATGTGAAAGTGAGTCCTTGTTACATAAGTACCTGCTGGTTGTCAACACCTCTTCACTCCCAGGTAAATTAATATTCAGGTACAACTTGATAATGGGAGGTCAGTGGTAAGCATCTTTGCCTTCTGCTCCTTAAATCGTGAGTTCAAATCTGCACTGTGCTGCGATTGGAAGTTCCTGTCCTTGGCATAAAACGGTAAAAGCTGAGTTCCCGTGTTATAGCCGGTGACATCACATTATAGAACCCTCAATACTCAATGACCATGGCTGCCAAGCATAGGCCAAATTTGTCTCATTTCATTGGCATTGGTGATATCTTCATATACCGGTAAGTGAGCGCTACCATGGCCTAGTGGCTAGCGTATTTGTCTTCTGATTAAGAGGTCCCAGGTTCAAGCCCAAGCCATGTTGCAGTTGGCTGTCCCTATCTTTTGAATGAGACACTCAGTCAAAACCGAGGTCCTGAGTCGCAGTATGTGTTGGCACACTAATGAACCACGGCCATAAGTGCCAAGTATATGCAAAATTTGTCGCCCTTCAATTGGCACTACATTTTTAGGTGACGTCTCCAGATAAGTGAAAGATCTTTGAGTGGGATCCTAAACAGTAATACAACCAGCCAACAAATATGATACTGAATCATATATAAACTGGATCAAGTTTAAAGGTAGATCAAGATCGAAACCACTAGGAAATTTTGAGCTTGTGAAAGTCCTCAGTTGATAGTTACCTGATAACAAGCAACCATGCTTAATGTACGCGTTTCATCAATATTTAAGTATAATTGTTTTTTATGATAATGTATGCTTGTATTCTTTAGGTTGTGGCTGTTCAGACATGGGCAAGACATTCATCAAAATAGTCGGAGAAGATAAGGAGAGCAAGTACCATGAAATCCACGTCTTTACCTACGGACGATTTTTATTCCAGAGAGGTAGCACTGACATTCTCCTCTTCAAGGTCAGAGGTGAGTTGTTTGATTTTGGATAACTAATTCCCAAAGTGGGAAGGGACATAGTTTCCCTCTTGCCTGTCCGTCTGTCACTTGAGCTATCCGTCTGTCTATTTGTCTGCAGAATTTTAGCCTTGGGTATTATATACCATAACTTTGAATAACTTTAGATGGGTAGCCTACATTATATTCAGAGTTTCGTATTTTACTTGTGCATGTGCAATTTGCTTTCCAAGTCAAACCACGGTCCTGTGTCATTGTACATGTAGATATTGGCATATTAAAGAACCATCACTGCTCAATGACCATAAGTGCCAGGGACAGATAAAATTTAATGTCGCACAGCACCAGTATTGGCAGTTGGTAACACAGGGAAACCTACATATCACATACAACAGAATTCATACTCCCCTCTCACATGGTGACATGTCACTGGATTGATAAGATCTATCATCATTAGAATCTCTATGATAATCATATAAATTTACCTCTGGTATCTGTGCTTTCCGAATTGTGACAGTTCAAATCTAATGTATTTGTTTTCATTGAATCACATTCTATGGTATCCCATGGGATTCAATTATTGATCTAGTAACACCCTCTCTTTGTGTGAAATCACTTGTGAAAAACCTTACTAATACATTTGTATAATAAAGTTGTGTATTTAAGCAACTTCATTGATATTTAGGTAATCTTGGAAGCATCCAGAAAGTCAAGATTATTGCCGTTGGTACAGAGAATCTTAGATGGTAAGATCAATTTTCCTTTCAGTGTAAATGTTCTTGTTGCATGCCAAAGAAGATGTAGATGTTTCATCTAGTTGTATTGTTGTTCAACGTCACACTCAAGAATCTTTCACTTATTATGGTGACGTCACTGCGTAGCCGGTGAAATACAATAATTTCGCCTTTGCTCGGATCTTTTGGCCGTAGAGCAGGGAGGGTTCTTTAATGTGCTTACACCTATTGTGACACAGAACTTTTGGTTTTTACCGTCTCATCTGAAAGACAGGGATGGCCAATCGTACCGTGGCTTGGGCTCGAACCCTGGACCTCTCGATCAAAGTTGAGCATGCTTATCACACTAGGCCATGGCGGCCCCAGATGTTTTATCTAAAAGATCATTCCCATAATTAAAACACAATGTAAGTCATTACTGATGTATATCTCGAGAATTTAAAAAATGGTAAAAGAAGCGCCGTGAATAAATTTACTCAACTTTGACCTTTGAAAAACCAGTAGGTTTTGATATTTTCCAAAGGAAAGAAATGTGATGTAACATTTTGCATAGGATATTTAGAGTTTGTGTGTATTAGTATACCATATACATACATAAAGATAAAGAATTCATAATGTCTTGACAGACCAATCAATTGGGGCCAACATGGCTCTGAGTGATTAGTATTCGAACTCAGTCGGCCATCCCTGTCTTTTGGATGAGACTGAAAATCAAGGTTCTGTGTCACAGTAGGTGTAGGCATGTAAATGAACACTCACTGCTCCATTGTCGTGATTGCTGAGCATATTCCAAAGTTGTTGCCCTAATGGTTGGTATACCAACAGCATACCAAAAAGGGAGGGGGGGGGATACATGGAAAATGTCCATACACAGGGGCATCATTAAAGTCTAATATGGACACTTGTTTTCTAGATTTTTAGACAAATTAACTTCCAGTTCCATAGCCTCATTAATCCAGATTCCAGTAATCTAGATGCTTCATTCTCTGAATAAAATTTCCATGGGAACAATATTTTCAATTGCCTTGGTCATTATAATAGATCCACCTCTGTTATCTGTATGCTTCATTTATCCTGACAATAAATGTGAGAACATGAATGTCCTGATTAATGAGGCCCCACTGTTGTCTCTTTAAACATGCTTCTGCTTAACAGCAGTCTTATGTTAGGCTGGCTTCACTTTAGATTAATTGCTAGTCAAAATCCACATGTTATATCCATAATTCATTTTTTTTTTACATTCTCTTGAACAATTTTTTCTTTACCCAGGAAAATAAATGAGATTGAAGTGATCAAAGTGTCCACAGATGAGCGATGGGTTGTTCCCCATACCCTGATCCATGAAGAAAAGGTAGACGAGGATCCTGATAGAGTACTTCATCACAGTAGGCAAAGGTATACTTGTTATACTATGACAGATAACATACTTTGTTATATTGTTGTCTAACGTCCCACTGAATAATCTTTCACTTATATGGATATATCACCAATGCAGATGAAGTGCTATGAGTTTGTCCTATACTCATCACACCTACTGTTACATTGGGACCTTGGTTTTGACTGTCTCATCCTAAGAACAGGAAAACCCAGCGGAGTCTGAAGTTGTTGTATTGTTGTTTTTAACGTCCCACTCAAGAATATTTCACTCATATGGAGATATCACTGTGTGCCGTTGAAGGGCGACAAATTTTACTTCATAGTGCAGTTGCCCCCTAAACCAGTCTTCATGCATTAATAGTGAGTGCCCCTTTGCAAATGAAATTGTGTTTTTAGATTCAACTCTACATATACATGTACTGGTAAGTGAAAGATTCTTGAATGGAACATGAAACAATACAGTAAAAACCGATCAACTTATTATCAGACCAGTGAAATCTTTCTGGCTAGTTTGACTGTTAACACAGTAGTGTTGATTTTGACCCTGCCAATCTATTTCAGGCACAGTTTGTTGATCATGGTCCTGAAGTACCATCAATGGACATCATCTTTCTTCATCCCTTTGAGATATGGTGCCTATACCAATGTGGTCCATGTTCTAATGTTGTTCTGCGGCCTGACACTTATGACGGTGGGTACTCTGATTGGGTACATGATAACCCCACAATATGACACTCTGGATGTCTTCACCCTAAACTGGTCTCACGTCTTATACACTGGTGTGATATCATCCATCATCGGAATATTTCTCGGTGGTATGAAAATGGTACTGCATGAAGTAAAGTCTGGCTCAGAGAAGAAGATACAGCAGTTCATATCCACTTTGAAAGAAGAAAAAGAAAGAAATTATATTGATAGAATAAAGAAATCGTGTCAACCAACACCATATTCTGGTAGCATTTATAACAATTTAGAGGAGGGGAAAATCCATCATAGAGATGAAGAGAACCATCCATTATTCTTTTCAGCACAAAGTGTTGGAAACTACGAAGAATTTGGTGATGAGCATTACTACAGTATTCCTGACACAACCAGAAAATTCACCAGTGCAACATCTAAACTGTCATACTCAAGTACTGACGGATCATTATATGAATCATCCGTACATGTCGACAAATCATCTGTGAATCCATTCACGTCCATTGATGAGATGACTCCTATTCCACAGGAGCACAGCAGCACTCAATATTATAGTCTACATGGGATAGAAAAATGGGACAGTGCTCATGAGGAATACCTGGAAGAACCATTCTTAGATACTCTCCCAAGTGGCCATTATGATGATAAACACAAAAGAGCATTACAGTCAGTTACTTGCAATATCTCTGAAGATCGGACATGCTCTGTGCCAGAGATGTTGATAAAAACAGAGGTTCTTTCAGGCGATGTCACCGGCCAGTCTGCTATGCAAGAAAAAACAGAGCAGAGGGAGCCGGGAAATTTTGGTAATGTAAAGTCTGTCCCTCTTGATCAGGAAACCATAGATTTTGATATTGATGAGGATCTTTTGAGTTTGCCAGTACATGTGTCCGACTCTCAATTTGCGGGAAGAGAAGCAAAGATTGGAGACCGAGGCAGTCGTCCGTCGGCAATTAAAGAAAGTAGACAAGGAAAAAGGTCTTATCAATATGTGTGGTTCTCAGTCAGGAAACAACTTAAGATTTTAGAGGGCTCAAGAAAAGTTGGTGTGGAGAGTTTTGCTAACCATTTTCTACAAGAGATTGAAGAACTGATCAAAAACACAATGGATGATATTCTTGTACAGAAATATGATGAATGTCAACAAAGTTTAAATGAAAATGTGACAAATCTGTGCTCTAAGATGGAAGAACAGCTGTTCACACAACTGGGACATTTACATAATGTGGAAAGACTCATTGAAGGTACATGTAATATTGTATTGTATTGTTGTTTAACGTCCCACTCAAGAATTTTCCCTCATATGGAGACGTAACCATGTGCCGGTGAAGGGCGAAAAATTTTGCCTATGCTCGCCACTGAATTAAAGGAAAACCTGTCTTATGTGACCTAAATGTATGGTTCCCAAAATGTTTTTTTCCTATATAAATCACCTGAATTAAGAGACCACCTTTCATATGTGACCCTATTTGCTCCTTCCCTTGGAGGGTCTCTTAAAACAGGTTAGACTGTACACTCATTTATACATTTTTTTCAGGTGAAAGAATGTTGAGCATTATAGAGGCCCCACCAGAGCTTATGACCATAGCGGCATCCATGACAAAGACCTTTGTAGATGATGTGGCTAGGCGGTTAGAGCAGCAGTCAACAATGAGGGTGGCAGACAGACAAGAACTAGTGTACAACATCATGAAGAAAATTCTCAGTTTTAATGGTTCGTATAATTAGCAGGTATTTATCAATCACATGATCTACTATGTCCCTACCCTTTTTTCTCCAATGTCTTTAGCAGAAAGCCCCTGCTTTTGCTTTACTCATTATCTTGTAAGTATAAAATGCCAATCTAAATAAGATTTTGTCATATTATAAATATAGATATACAAACCAACAACTTTCACTTTAAATTTCAAGTGACTCTATCACATCTTATTTCTTTTCTTATGTACCAAAGATTAACCCTTTCAACCCCAAGTATCAAAATGGAATGCTCTTTTCTATTGTCTTAGACTAGGCCATTATGGTATGCGGTGGTCTGTCCACCTACATTGTAGATTCTTCCACAAAACATTAACTGAGGCTGTCAGGGCCTAGTGTGTTTGTCTTGGAAATGAGACGTCCGAAGTTTGAGCTCAACGTATGTTAAACTGTCCCTGTCTTTGGATGAGACAGTAAAACCGAGGTCACAGTAGGTGTTGGTCACGTTAAAGAACCTCCCTGCTCTACTATCATAAGTGCTGAGCATAGGCAAAATTTGTAGCCCTTCACCGGCACACAGTGACGTCTCCATTTATGTGAAAGATTCTTGAGTGAGATGTTATACAAAACAATACAAAACATTATCTCTCATAAATGTGCATGTATATGGTATGTTTCTCTACAGCTGGTGATTACAAGGAGAATAACTTATCTGAAATAAGAAAGAGTGACTCCACAGACAGTCGGCATAGTACAGATGAGGCAAAACCAAGTCCTTATGGTGAGCACCTTGGTGTAGAGGAAGGAGATAGTGCTCAAAATGGTAAAGCATAATTTACCATATTTACCACATATAAGTCAATATCTTTTATCTTGGAAAAAGTATTTGGATTGATTGTCAGCAAACTGTAAGTGAAAGGATAGTACAGTATAACCTGCCTTAGCCACCCACTGAATTAAAGAAAAACCTTATCTTATGTGACCTAAATGTATGGTTCCCCAAAAAAGTTTTTTTCCTATATAAATCACCTGAATTAAGAGACCACCTGTCATATGTGACTCTTTTTGCTCCTTCCCTTGGGCGGTCTCTTAAAACAGGTTAGACTGTACTGGGCTTTTATATTTTACATGTACATGGTGAAAAGGCTACCATTACTGGTAATTTTGGCCTTGTGACCTTGATGCTTGATATGTGTCAAATAGATGCAAGGAGCAGTCCTGGGATTAAAAAAAAAAGATTTTATGGCATTATTATACAGAGGTGAAAAATACTGAGGCATTCTGTTGATATTTGTAAGAGGCATATAGAAGACATCAACGAGTGAGTGTGGAAAGAGGGAGGATCAATTGCATCAAAGGAAATATTTCTGTCTAATGTATGGGTTTCACAAAAAGCTGACAAACTTTCTCACATAATCAGCAGAAGCAGAGCTTGAACCTGGGTTTGAACAGAGGTGGGAGACGAAATGGTTTAAAGTGAAATGTTTTAATCATTCTGCCTTGGAGGCCCCTGGGAAATGGCCTTCAAAAAGTATGTGAACCTTGATATTGTACAAAATGTTTTCACAAGCACGTTTTTCTCTTTTCAGTGGACACAGAAGCAGAAATAGATGATCATCTTAGTGTGATTGTGGCAGAAAATTCACCAGAAATCGACAGTCTCATTGCAGTATTTATTGAGAAAGGTCTCAATCGGGCTTTCCATTCCACCTTTGGAGAGAAGATTTCAATTGATAACAAATCCATACAAAAATTTCAAGAGAAAGACTCCCTGAAGAGCATGATTTCAAATTTGTTCAAAGGCAAAACAGCGGAATTATTGGCGATTAAAAACTTTAGTAGGGAAGTAATACATAGGGCCCAAGAAGAGCTAATGGAAGAGTACATGGATCCTGTCAGTGTTTATGTGGAAATTCTCATCAAGCAGATTGTGTTAAGAGATCTAAACAAGATGGCAGGTGGATCTAAACTACAAGATCTTCAAGAAAAATTCAAAACAGTGATTCACAAGTTACAAAGGAGATGGCACAGAGAGGGTTTTCACAAATCCTTACATGCTGGTAGAAACTTAGCCAAAGTGATACTAACCGGTCATCTGAAAGAAACGACAGAAAATTGTTCCAAGGGAGGAAACTTGTCTTACAATGCATTAAACAATCTATCCACCATAAAGAGATTAGAAAATCGCATTTATAAAGAGCTGATGCAGAAAGCTGAGGAAGTTTTTTCTGCAATGGGAACGAACAGTAGAACCGAGAGGAAAGCAATGTGGGCGTTACTGTCAAAGGATGATGGACATCAGGCTATAATTCTACATGTTTGCTTGAAGGTACTTTTAGTTACAAATGCTAAAGTCGTCATAGCTTCACGGTAGTGTGTTCACAGCGGTCAGATTAGTAGGTCATGGGTTCAAGCCCACTTACTGGTAGTGAGTGGCTTTTTCTACTCTTTGGATGAGATAGTAAAAGCTGGGGTCCAGTGTCATAGAAGGGGTCAGAATGTTAACCCTTTCAATGGACTGATCTAAAACAGTAGAAAAGAGCACATAACATTTGGATAATTGAATGGCCGATTCAATAACCTTCACTGCGTGTTCAATGGTCCTAAAGTGCTTAGTACAGGCCACTATATTTGTTGCCCTTCACTGGCATTATGCAATAATTTCATTTAAGTCAAAGGTGGGGCCTCCGTGGCCGAGTGGTTAGCATGTTTGACTTCGAATCGAAAGGTCTGGGGTTCTATTCCCGCAGCGCCACTCTATGGTTGGCTGTCCCTGTCGTTCGGATGAGACAGTAAAAACCGAGGTCCGGTGTATCAGTAGATGTTGGCATGTTAAAGAACCCTCCCTGCTTTAAGGCCAGCAGTGCCGAGCATAGGCAAAATTTGTAGCCTTTCAACGACACAGAGTGAAGTATTCTTGAGTGGGACGTTAAACAACAATACAACAACAAGTCAAAGGTTCTTAATTGTGACTTTAAGAGATTGCTATATAGCTGTATTTGATCATTCACCAAAGAAATGCACACTTGGTCATGCAAAATAGTGTTCAATCTATCTGTAAAACACTATTTTTCTTATAATCCCATTTCATGCATGCCATTAAGGAAAATATTTAATATCATTGAGTTAAAAAAAGTTATAAATTTAGAGATAAAGTAGTTGTAATATTGGCAGGGTTGTCACACCCCATTTTGGTATAGGGGCCAGGGCCAACTGAATACGTTGTTTTTGAGATACTTTCCCTGTGTAGAACTCTTCAGCGTGAAGATGGGATTTGAGCCGGCGAAATGTACAGGAAGGTGGGACTTTTCTCATTAGATAACATTGCATATTTCTTTGTATATCAGTTTTTATTAGGATATACCTCATTTAGATGTTATCAAGAGAATATAACTTGGTATCTTATCCTAATAAAAGTAGAAATTTGTTCTTTTCCACCCTGAAATAAATGCTACACGTTTGTGATACTGATATACCCGTTGCTTACTTGGAAAACAGTCCCACCCTCTTCGTTATGCAACATCCAAATACATCTCCACAAGCAGAAGAGCTACAATCTCAAAACTCCCGTATTGGGAAAAAATAATGTTATTTTGTATCAAAGTGAAAACACCTTAATACCTGACACCCTAAATATTAGTAGTTGTAAAATTACCCAAATGCTTAAAAGTACCAGGGAAAGTCCAGCTAATTCAAGCATTTAAATGACAGGGATGAAAGAAAACAAAGGTGCAGGTATAAATTTCACCTTTGATTTGAATTGGGAATGGGACCATTTTTCAGCCCCCAAATAGCCTGAATGACAGCCCTGATTAACCTTATAATATATATGCTACAGGCTTCCCGAGACCTTGAAAAAAAAAATGAAAATTTACATAGAATACTACAATGTTTGGTGTAAGATAGTTGAGTTTAGGATATTTTCCTGATTTTGATTTTTGAAATATACAAAAAAAATTACATTATGAACAGAATCAAAATAGACATTCTAAAAGTGTTGATACGTTTTATGGTGTTTGAACTGGGTATATCTTGGTAAACGTTACATGTGTATGATATACAGATATCTTTGATGGTTCCTGACAATCACTCCCAGATTCTTTTCTACTTTGCTAGCTAAATGCATCTTCACACAGAAGAGTTCTACAAAGCCTGCAGGGGTTTACCTGGCATCCTAATTCTAGGGGTCCCTTGGACTTCATACAGTTTTCTTTGAGGGTCCAATCGATAAATTGAAGGGTCCACAAAATATGATATATTTAAAATTTAATGTATCATTGTATGAATAAAACAAATGAGTACATGTATATATACTTATCTATACAAGGTATGAAATAATGAAATACATGAACTATTTGTTGTCTTTAAGTTCAACTTTGTTAGCGTAAATCATATTAAGAAAGAGATGAGAGTGGAATAGGAAAAAGCATTTTTTTCATATTATGCATCCAAATGGAATACTTTGGGGGTACAAACAACTTTTTGAGGGTCATATACTCGTATTTTGCGAGTCCCGTAAATCCATGCAAAGGGAAGGTATCTCAAAACTTCCATATTGTTATTGATTTTCTTTTATTCAGACAGAACTGGCTGTCCAGAGACTTAAACCATTCCTACCAGAAATAGCATGTAGTGTGATTTCAAATGAAATGATGCAGTTGAATGCGGCGGCGGTGGTTCAAGATGTGATCTCAAATGCCAGGCACAATGTCTTACTGGAGGCCCAGGTACTTGTGCTCTGACTATTGATTAGTATTAATAATTGATCAATTATTCTCATGCCCAAGCCTTATAATGTCTAGGAGCATACAGCACTACCCATTTTCTATCCCTCTGTCTTAATTTAGCTCTGTTCATTTTCTCAGAACATGGACACTTTGAACTGTGATTTTGGTAATTGGTAAAAAGTACTGCAATAAGAGCATGCAGATCAAATTCATTCAATTTAATTTGAGAACATTGGTTAAAATCCACCTGGTAGAGGTGTCTTGTTTTTCTGTCCTTCAGATTAGACAGTAAAAACCGAGATTCCATGTCCCAGTGGGAAGTCCTGCATCAGTATTCAGTGGTTTTTCGATATGAGTGTAAGATTCTTGTGTCAAGTGTTAAGCAACAGTAAACCAAATAAACCAGTACATGTATATTTAAATGTTTTCATAGACAGAAGAGTTACCAGCTATTGTGTGAAATAGATCTCGAATTGTTTCTCAGTTAGCAGCAGTCTTGTCAAAGGAAATTGTTTAATGTTGTTGTTGTTGCGTTGTTGTTTAACGTCCCACTCAAGAATATTTCACTCATATGGAGATGTCACCGTGTGCCGGTGAAGGGCGATAAATTTTGCCAGTGCTCAGCACTGCTGGCCGTAGAGCAGGGAGGGTTCTTTGATAACCCATTACCTACTGTGATTGATTATTTTTTCTCCCAAATATTAATCTTTATCAGAGAGTTTATCTGTTTTGACACTAGTGTAGTATTATAACTCCACACAGTAAAAAAAAAGAATCAGAAATCTCACGGCGTTGCGTCACTTCGCCTTCATTTCTGGTACTGCGCATTTAGCTTATCATCCACCCCCTTGTGGATGATCGGTTTATCATTTTGCACGTCCTGTAAAGATATCTCAGTGAATATGGGAGAAAATAGCATCTTTCCTTTCTACAGGTTGTAGAATATCAGGACTTTGATGTTTTGAGTATGGATGAAGAAGAGACACAAGAACTGATATCTGGTAAGGGGCTCCATTACTTCTCTTTAAAGAAACAAAACGTCCAAGGGGCCTTAACAGTTACCTACATAATGAATTTGGTTGAAATTGGCCCACTGGTTCCACAGAAGAAGAAGCCAGTATGTGAAATCCTATCGTAACCCTGCTTAAAATGTTAGATCCCAGGGCAGGGCCAAAAATGACCCCAGAGTCTTCTCTTGAACAAAATTGAATCTACACCCAAAAGGATACTATATTCCATAAATCAGCACATTTGGCCTTATACTTTCAGAGAAGGCCTAATAAAAAAAGAGCAGGAAAAATGAAACTCAACTTAAGAGCTTAGTTTTTCTGTTTTCATCCTTGTAATTACATATGAACATTTGTATGCATGTCAGCGACTGAACCTTTGAACGATAGTATCATTTATTCTCAATATCGAAAGTCCTGCTTTTAAATACATGTAGGCCTACTACAAATATGAATATGCATGAAGCAAAGTAAAGTTAAAAGCTCAAGGAATCAAAGATTTGAAGAAGTACGCTTTCCGTCTGTTTGTTATCAAAACCGTAGCCATCACAATTACAAGAGGCCCATTGGGCCACATCGCTCACGTGAACATTTCACAAAGAAGCAGAAATTTTGGATTTACAGTGTATCACTACTGAAAGTTATGGACAAAGATGAAACTCTCATTTGTTAAACTTTGGATCCTATTGTGTAAATTGTGGGTCCTTTTTTGGCCCCATCTTGACCCTGGCAGCTCCATTTGAACAAACTTGAATCTACACTATATAATGTTGCTCCCATATCAATTCGATAAATTGTACACTTGCTGTTCTTGAGAAGAATTTTCCTATATACACCTGTTAAACTTTTGGCCCCTATTGTGGCCCCATCTTGACCCTAGAGGCCACCATTTGAACAAACTTGAATCTACTCTATTAGAATGCTTCCACATGAGTTTAATGATTTTTGGTCTGGTGGTTCTAGAGAAGAAGATTTTTTAATGTTGAATCACCCACTTTTTGTTGTTGTTGCGTTGTTGTTTAACGTCCCACTCAAGAATATTTCACTCATATGGATACGTCACCGTGTGCCGGTGAAGGGCCACAAATTTTGCCTGTGCTCGGCACTGTTGGCCGTAGAGCAGGGAGGGTTCTTTAACCTGCCAACACCTACTGTGACACGGGACCTCAGTTTTTACTGTCTCATCCGAAAGACAGGGACGGCCAACTGCGGAGTGGCGCTGCGGGAATCGAACCCTGGACCCCTCGGCTCGAAGTCGAACATGCTGACCACTCGGCCACGGAGGCCCCCTCCACTTTTTGTTAAAGGATTAGGTATTGTCTTGGTATACAGTGACCTATCCATCTCATTTCAGACATTAAGCCACTAAAGAGTTATCTAAGATACGTTACCTATGATGAAAACTACAGAAAACAGAGGGATGTTCAGGAGGATTATTTTCAGAAGGCAGAGACAAAGCACAAGAAATTCGCCATGACAAATTTACAGACTTTTCTAGATTCCTTTGATATACTGGACGAGGACAGTACTGACAGGACAGTCACGGACAAAGTTCTGTACGAAATGGAATGGAATGCTCTTCATGAAAATAAAAAACCTCTACCCCGCACACTGAAAGTGCTATTAGGATGGTTCATGTTTTGTGGGACGATTTTCAATCTCTATTACATGGGGGAGGTGGGGGCTCAGCTGACCACACTGGAAGTACAAGAGTGGTGTTGTTGTTTGTTGATTGGGCTGTGTGTATTTGGACTATTTTTAGAGCCTTTGTCAGCAATAGTTGTAGGCAAAATGCAAGAAAGATTTCACACTGTTAAAAAGTAATGAAAAAGTTTGATTATTTCAAAATCGCTTTCATAGGGGATTATTTTTTTCAATATTAAATAAAAATGGTGCATGTATTTCTACATAAAAATGTTATACAAACTTGTGTTTTGTTAAAAATATCACTGCATATAAAATTGCCTATAAAAATGTTCATGTACACGATGTTAAAGTTTGTTTGTTTTTTGTTTATCAAAAATAGATTTACATTATCAAATTGTTCAAATTACTGTTTTTCATATTTTGAATAAATTATGTTGTAAAATTGTTTGAAATTGTATTTTTCACTTTCTCATTTTCTAAAGAAGGTGCTGTGCTGATCATATAGAGTTATTGACTTTGGTTGAGGGTGAAATCAGTAGACTCTGTCTAAACCGATCATCAATGGGACCGGTAAAGGACTATATATGATAAGGCCTATTTTCTGTCCCAAGTTTATCCAAATTTTAAAAATGGGATGATATCCACACCACCTCTGTAAAAGTATGAACATGCATCCCATTTTTTAAAATCATAATTCATTTTGTTAAAATATTGCTTATACATAGAAATGCACGTGCCGGAAAACGACCTACCACCATACATGTAACTCGGTGATTTTCATGTGTTTTGGACATTCTCTCTTAAGTTAAACCATGAGCGCAGTCTTGCTCCAAGAAGATATTTATACCTCGATTGTGTTTTGAAATAATCTTCTTTATATCAAAATACCTTTTTGGAGCACAACTGCGCTCATAAGTAAAAACTAAAAATACTGTCGTAAATTACTCCTGTCGGCAGACGCACAATGTAAGTATCAGATCCGGACTCAGTCAGACCTACTTTTTTAGCAGAACAAATATTTTGAATTTACCTCTATAATAATTCATGTTTAATGAATCAAATTTTTCACAATTCTCGATTACCAAGTTTCTTTAGTTTAATGTAAAGAAATACAGTAAAAACTTCGATAAGTCGAAGTTCAAGGGACCGCTTGAAAAAGTTTGAGTCATCAGGACCTCGACTCATGAATGTAACGAGTTTCTCCCTTTCGTCACGATTTTTCCTGGTTGCCCCCCCCCCCCCCCCCCCCCCCCTGCAGTGTGCCTACAATATATTTAATCAGAGACGTATATAACGTGTTATATACATCTCTGATTTAATCCATACCAGTTCCAGAAAAAAGCTTTGAAGACCACCTCTTTCTAAAGATCATCAAAATAGTTTGCTCATCATCATTTTTCTTCATGTAAGATAAATTTATTCTGTCACTTACTAGGTCTAATTAACAAGTCCATTGTACATGTATATCTACGTTGTCATTATCGACAATTATATCCACATTATGTTTACCTTAATCAAGACAAAGCTTACAAAACATAATATCAAGAAGTTTTATTTTGTGCCTTTTTCTCAGCCCTCTCTTTGTATGCTTTGAGATTTTTCCCTCCGTCATAGTTTTGTTTGATTTTGTGATACATGAATTTAAAGAAAAACAACAAATTGTCATATTCTCCTTCATACTCTTTTGGCACAAAGAGATCGTGGTAGTCCCTTGCTAAATAATAAATGGCTTCCACTGTGGACAGATACGTGGCAGGGTTATCCTTTTGGTGCCTCCAAAATTTGGTCTCTCTCGTCTTCAACTCGATGCATCTCAGACCTGAAGAATAACAAAGTTTTGTGTACAGTGCCGGCATAAATCTAGATTGCCATTTTGTAACAATGCTGATTAAATCTGCAGACTTTTAGCACTGGTTTATATGGGAAAGTTTTTACTTGGGATGCATTTCGGTCAGAACAAACGTTTTTGAGTTACAACTCCCTGTTTTAAAGTCTGGCGACAAAAAAGATTTCCAGATAAAACAATGGCATTTGTTTAAATTGCGTTTTGAATGGGTTCAATGTTTGGATGCACAGACAGTATAGATTTGAATACATGTATATGCTAAAATTACAAAAATAGCCAACAATTAACTATTGGCTGGACCTTGGCATATCAGACCAGCTGGCTCAGTTGGTAGAGCAGCAGCACAGTTTCTACTCTAAGTCCAGCTGTCTTTTCCTCGTCTGTTACTTTGGCTCTCAACAAAATAAAAGACAGAGTGTGAGTGATTCTCATGTGAGATTTCAGGGTTGGAAACCTCAGGAAAAAAGGGAGGAAGCATGTAACAGGGACTTGACATATCGTATCTCAGTTGGTAGAACAGTTGTAAGATAAGCATGCCTGGGTTTGAATCCCATTTGGCCATTACTTTTTCTATGCCTACTACAAACTCATCAGGGCCTCCGTAGCCGAGTGGTTAGCGTGTTCAACTTCGAATCGGAGGGTCCGGGGTTCGATTCCCGCAGCGCCACTTAGCGGTTGGCCGTCCCTGTCCTTTGGATGAGACAGTAAAAACCAAGGTCCCGTGTCACAGTAGGTGTTGGCAGGTTAAAGAACCCTCCCTGCTCTACGGCCATAAGTGCCGAGCAAAGGCAAAATTTGTTGCCCTTCACCGGCATACGGTGACGTCTCCATATGAGTGAAATATTCTTGAGTGGGACGTTAAACAACAACAACAAACTCATCAATTTACAGAAAAGAGGTGAGAATAATAATGGCCAATAAACCATAGACGAGGGATGAGAACAAAGAATAATATACCTTTAAGTCTCTCATCAGAGGTAATTCTTCTCGTCTGATTCCATGTACTATCAACAAAAACTGCTCTGTCAAAAGATGCTGCATAAACTTTTCTGCTTTTCCTTTTGGGATGGTCCCCATCTGAATACCAGTATTTTCTTTTTCTTGTATTGTCAGCATTATTATAATCTTCAGATGGCCCAGATTTTTCTATATTTGTTTCAGAAGCTGATGTTTCTGTAGATCCATTGTCACCACAGGTTTCTGTAGATGATGGTACCACATTTTTGCTGCTGATGGTGGTTTCTACTCCACCAGACTCTGTAGATTTCTTTACATTGTTGTGACTGTCTGATGAATCCTGATCTACTGTACATTGGAGATGATCTACCGGTATATTTTCAATGGACCCAAATGTTTTCGCATGGTCCTCTATTGTCAGTGAGGTTTTACTGGGAAAAACCAGCACTGTCTAAAAAAAAAAGGAAATAAAAGATGAAAAGAATGAATTTTATGACAATGCATCATATCATATCAAATGTACAAGTATATTCACAATGTAATTACATGTAATTCATGTATTTAAGGGTTACCATGTGACTGATTTACAAAAACTGACAGGGTATCAGCGAATCCCGTCAGAAATGCCGAGTGGTGAAACGGAGATTTCTGATGGTGGATTCAACAATACCCTGTCAGTTTTTGTAAATCAGTCACATGGTAACCCAATTCTAATTCTCCTTACATTCTGAACTAGCAGTGTCGTGCCAGAAAGTGCTAAGACCCAAAGATATCCTATTTTAACCAATGACCAAATTGCCATGTTGGCCATTACAATGACGTCAAAGTAATACGTAAACAATCAAAATGTGACGTCATTAAAAAAGTAGCAGTGAATCGTGAATACCCTGGGAGTTTTCAACTTCATTGACCAATGAAATAACGCAAAACAAACACAATGCATTAGAACATGTGATGCCTGATAATGGTTGTGCGTCACCAATGGTGATGGAACGTAACTCTGAAATTTTCCTGCTGAAATTATTTTCTTGGGTCCCTAAGGAGGTTGTGATATACAAGTTTCCTGTACATAATGTAAACAAAAGTTGGATCCATCTGATATGTCCTATTTCCACAGGATTTCAATTTGTGAAGTGTCTGATATAAAAAATTTTCCACTCTATGTTCCTAGCAAACTGTATATACAGAAAAATCTGTTTATGTTAAATCTGTTCCCTTGGGACACAAAAAATTTAATGTTATATCCGGAAAACGTTATAAGCAAGTTGATGAAAACTGATGACATTGTGTAGAGAGGGACTAATGTGAGTTTAATTGAAGCTAATCTTTCCAAATGTGTATGGTCAACATCTGTGAGTAAGTTTTACTTTAGAAATACACGTCAGGCTTTATTTCTATATGGCCAGGTATTCCCGTATATTTTCACGTGTTTGTTTGTTAATTCAACATGTGTTGAAACCATTCAAACTAGGAAAAAAAGTTATAGACAATATTATTACACTGGAACCTTAATTCTAATACGCTATAACGAAAAAACGTAATATCCAGAAACCTTATATCCACAGGGGTTTACCTGGCATCCTAATTCTAGGGGTCCCTTGGACTCCATAAAGATGAGATAGCATCATTGTGAGACAGCAGTATGGTGAGATCATTGTGAGACAGCAGTTTTGTAAGATCATTGTGAGATAGCATCATT
>JACSZP010009279.1:0-59991 GCA_016161895.1 Pinna nobilis | reverse complement strand
GTTAGCGTGTTCGACTTCGAGCCGAGGGGTCCGGGGTTCGATTTCCGCAGCGCCACTCCGCGGTTGGCCGTCCCTGTCTTTCGGATGGGACAGTAAAAACCGAGGTCCCGTGTCACAGTAGGTATTGGCACGTTAAACCCTCCCTGCTCTACGGCCAGCAGTACCCAGCACAGGCACCGGCACACGGTGACGTCTCCATATGAGTGAAATATTCTTGAGTGGGACGTTAAACAACAACGCAACAACGATTGTTTAATGAGGAATGATCAAGGTGTATTCTTTCGGATCTGAAATTATGATCAGTCCGTCAGAGCACTGGTGTAGATTGCACTAGTAATGATGAATTGGCACACGAATTTGTTCGCGACGCAAACAAGAAGGTAACTCTGTTTACATTGAGATCAATGACAGAAACAGTGGAGTAGATAGAATATTTAAATCCTTAACTTGAAAATTGCCATAAATAATTCAATCAATACAATGATAGCAGTATGAAATACCAGTATACATACAATAAGTACTTTATTTTATTATTTCATCTTTCTCATGCATTCAACAGAGGCTGAATAAAAATAAAACAAAAAAGAGGTACTGTAATGATATTAGCATCAATCTTTTCTTAAACTTGGCTCGTTTTATTATAATTTAGGTTGTTATCCTCCTTTTTAGACCCTACCAGCGACTTTTGGGGACTTTAGGTTTGCACTTTCTCCGTCCGTCAGTCATTCCGGCAAATTGGTTTTCCACACTTTTTCATCATGCTTGCTGATATTTTTAATTTTTTTTTTTGTATATTGCTGACAGTGATGATGTACAGATTAAATTCGATCTAGTAAGTTTAAAAGAAATTTTTTGACATCGAAGTTTTTCGCTTCAAAGTGATAGATTGGTGTCCGTATGCACCTATGTGTAAAATGGTATTCTGTAATATATTCATTAGAATAAGAACCCCACCATGTCATAATTCTCCACACATCACCTTTTTGAATTTCTGTTTTGGACAATTCCATTTTAATTCCATGCATTCTGGACATTCGGAAAAGTGAATGGAATATACTGCTTCTTTTTGAATGACCACGTGAGACATGGGGGTCATATCGGGGTGTTTTTGTTTTGAAAGGTGCTGATTATTCGTAATATTGAAATAACTTTGGGAATTATTATGGATTTAATTTGCTATGATTTGCAAACGTTCCTATCTATCTGTTGAAATAGCTGTAGACGTACCTGTAAAACAGAGTGACAAATGTACAGGTAAGTGTCGTTGAGTTTTATATAGTCTGACTTTGCACGTGCCGCGTTGAGCATTCAGGTGTAGAATGACGACTGAAAACGTTAACGTTAAGTGGGACGCGTATTTCAGTGAAACAAATGCAAATACGTCTGCTGTCTAGGGAAAAGAAGCAGGGTGTTTCAAAATAAAAATTTGTCCCTGGAAAAGTGGGTTATGTCAAAATATAATTTTGACCCTTGATCGGGGGATCCACGGATATTTTTGGGGCCTCCGTGGCCGAGTGGTTAGTGTGTTCGACTGCAAATCGAAAGATCCGGGTTCGAGCCGCGTAGCGCCACTCTACGGTTGGCCGTCCCTGTCTTTCGGATGAGACAGTAAAAACTGAGGTCCCGTGTCACAGTAGGTGTTGGCACGTTAAAGAACCCTCCCTGCTCGGCCAGCAGTGCCGAGCATAGGCAAAATGTGTAGCCCTTCACCGGCACACTCCATATGAGTGAAATGTTATTGAGTGGGACGTAAAACAACAATACCATATCATACCATACCATACCATACGTACATTTTGTTTTATTCAAAGTTCAAAATTTTTTTTACTTTGCTAGCTCAGCTTTAAGTTCGAATATTGTTCCGGTCCGTTTGCATTTTGTCAAGTTTTGGTCCTTGGACTGAAAATTTTCCCCCATCTTTTCTGCAATGTTTACTTCTTATCACCGGTGTCTGAGTAGTTAGCGTGTTCGACTTCGAATCAAAGGGTCCGGGGTTCGATTCCCGCAGCGCTACTCTACGATCAGCCGTCCCTGTCTTTCGGTAGAGAAAGTAAAGCCGAGGTCCCGTGTCACAGTAGGTGTTGGCACGTTAAAGAATCCTCCTTGCTCTACGGCTAGCAGTGCCGAGCATAGGCAAAATGTGTTGCCCCTCACTGGCAAACGGTGACGTCTCCATATTAGTGAAATATTCTTTAGTGGGACGTCAAACAACAATACATTACAATACTACTTACCACCGAAAAGCACTGTTTATACTAGTATTTTAGATGGCATCCTTAATAAATGATCAATTAAGTATGCATTCAATTCTTATCAATTCATGTTGTACCAGTAGCCGTAGGAGACGATGTATTGTCATGCAATACTCTCAGAATGCTTGTTTATCTTTGGGATCACTCTGCTGGTCAATCTTGCTTTGTGGTAAAAAAAATTACTGTGAAATAACTATTCAAAATCATTATGATAAACTTTTATACGACGAAGAAGCTTCTGGCGCCGTGACCAAGAGTAGCTTGTTCGACTTCTGATTGTAAGGTCTGCAGTTCGAACCCGACAACGGCAGCGGTTTGCTGTCCCTGCCTTTCGGATTAGACAGTAAAAACCTAGGTACCGTATCACAGAAGGTGTCAGCTCGTTAAAGAACCCTCCCTGCTCTGTGACCATAAGTGTCGAGCAAAGGCGAAATTTGTCGCCCTTCACCGGTACACGGTGACGTCTCTATATAAGTGAAGAATTCTTAGTGGGTCATTAAACAATAATACAACCAATCAACAAAAAGGATGTTTAAGCTCCCAATACAATGCAAAAACCCATCTCAGTACATTACATATAGAAAAACGATGATAGGTATTGTTCACAGATAGATGACTGGTTGTACACAGTAGACGATAAGGACGAGAGGGGGCCTCCGTGGTCTAGTGGCTAGCGTGTTCGACTTCGAATGGAAGGGTCCGGGGTTCGATTCCCGCAGCGCCACTCCGCGGTTGGCCGTCCTTGTCTTTCGGATGAGACAGTAAAAACCGAGGTCCCGTGTCACAGAAGGTGCTGGTACGTTAAAGAACCCTCCCTGCTCTACGGCCATAAGTGCCGAGCACAGGCAAAAATTTGTCGCCCTTCACCGGCACACGGTGACTTCTCCATATGAGTGAAATATTCTTGAGTGGGACGTTAAACAACAACAAAAAAATAAAAACAAACAATAAGGACGAGAGCAGCCCTCTATATAATCCTTGAAATGTCTGTTCTACTGAAATTGAACTTTTCTCATGGACTATAAATCTAGACACCACTTCAATGTCTCATGCAAATCTTCTTTGTAAATCTTTACGATTCATATAACGACATCATATTCATAGGACTGCACCGAATGTTGCACATAGAAATCATTAATTTCTATAGATGTGCAAAGGAATATCGTCATACTTTATCTCAAGAATGACAAATAATTTAAACCACATATAATTTATACAAAACGAGTTTAGCTTTACAGATGCACCTCGTCTTAGGAGATGACGTCAACTGTTTCTAGGTGTCTGCATTCCGCTTTGATTTAGTTGCAATGTTATGTTTAAACATATACCTTGCACGTTCGATAGATGTAACGTACATTAGGGTTTTTAAAAAAAACTTTCGTCTATTCGATCAGATCACCTTTTCAGATTGTTATCAAGAACATGCAAATTTTGACATTCATTGCCTTGATCATAAATTGAAAAACTGTACAATCAACGAATGACACGAAATGTATTTACAAATAACTAAAAAGTCAGTTGTAGTGACATCATTTTTCATTCTGTTGTTTTCCAGTTAATTTCTTGGTGACATGTTCTTTTATATATTACTATTTTTGTGGTAATTATGTCTCCCTTTCTCCGAAGGGAGACGTATTGTTTTTGTACGAGTTTCTTCTTCTTTTTTTTCTTCTTCTAATTCCAATAATTTCGTGTCCTGAGCATAACTCTCTTTGTAGTTAAGATAGGATCATAATATTTGGCATGTATGACAATGACATCAAGACGATATTCCATGAACAAAAATTTTAGGGATCGGCCCTTGGTGTGCAGAGTTATTGCCCTGAAGTTAAAATTTTGTGCCCGGAGCATAATTATTTGTACTGAAGATAGGATTATAGTATTTGGCATGCATGACAATGACATCAAGACGTTGTGTCATGAACAAAAATATCAAGGATCGGTCCTTGGTGTGCAGTTATTGCCCTTTGATTAAAATTTTGTTTCTGGAGCATAACTCTCTTTGTACTGCAGATAGGATGAAAATATTTGGCATGCATGACAATATCAAGACGATGTGTCGTGAACAAAAAAATTCAGTGATCGGTCCATGATGTGCAGAGTTATTGCCCTTTGATTGATATTTCGAGTCCGGAGCATAACTCTCTTTGTACTTAAGAGAGGATGATAATATTTGACATGACAATGATATCAAGACTATGTATCTTGAATTGAACTTTCATCGATCGGCCCTTGATGTGCAGAGTTATTGTCCTTTGTTTGAAATTTTCGTTTCCGGACCATAACTCTTTTTGTACTTGAGATACGATAATGATATTTTACATGCATGACAATGACACCAAGACGATATTCCATGAACAAAAATTTTAAGGATCGGCCTTTGATGTGCAGAGTTATTGCCCTTAGGTTAAAATGTTGTGTCCGGAGCATAACTCTCTTTGTACTGAAGATAGGATTATAGTATTTGGCATGCATGACAATGATATCAAGACGTTGTGTCATGAACAAAAAATTCAGGGATCGGCCCTTGGTATGCAGTTATTGACCTTTGTTTAAAATTTTGTTTCTGGAGCATAACTCTCTTTGTACTTAAGATAGGATGAAAATATTTGGCATGCATGACAATATCAAGACGATGTGTCGTGAACAAAAAATTCAGGGATCGGTCCATAATGTGCAGAGTTATTGCCCTTTGATATTTCGAGTCTGGAGCATAACTCTCTTTGTACTTAAGAGAGGATGATAATATTTGGCATGAAAATGATATCAAGACTATGTATCTTGAATTAAACTTTCAGGGATCGGCCCTTGATGTGCAGAGTTATTGTCCTTTGTTTGAAATTTTCGTTTCCAGAGCATAACTCTTTTTGTACTTAAGATAGGACAATGATATTTTGCATGCATGACAATGACATCAATACGATGTGACATGAACAAAAATTTCAGGGATCGGTCCTTAAATTAAAGAGTTTTTGCCCTTTGTTTAAAATTTTGTTTCTGGAGCATAACTCTCTTTGTACTTAAGATAGGATGATAATATTTGGCACGCATGATAATGACATCAAGACGATGTGTCATGAATAAAACATTCTGGGATTGGCCTTTGATGTGCAGAGTTATTGCCCTTTGTTTGAAATTTTCGTTTCCGGAGCATAACTCTTTTTGTATGCTTCTCTTTAGATAGGATGTTGATATTTGGCATGCCTGACAATGACATCAATACAATGTTTAATGAACATAACATTCGGGGATCAGTCCTTGAATTGCAGAGTTATTGCCCTTGATTAAAAATTACTGCCTACGTCATAACTATCTATGCAATTAATATAAAATAATGAAACTTGATATATATGGTAATGACATCAAGACAATGTGTCATAAAACTTCAGGGATTAGCCATTTATTTGCAGAATCATTGCCCTTTGGTAAAAACTTACTGTCTTAGGCATAGCTATCTATTTATTTGAGATAGAATGATAATATTTGACATATGTGGTTATGGCATCAAGACAATGAGTCATGAACAAAAATTTCAGGGATCGGCCATTTAATTACAGAGTTGTTTCCCTTTTTTTTTTTTAAATTAATGTCTACAGCATAACTATCTTTGCAATTAAGATAAATGATGAAACTTGCTATATATAGTTATGACGATGTTTTATGAACAAAAATTAATGAAATTGACCCTTTGATTATTAAATATATGTGTCAATCAGAACAAACAGAAATTTATAAAATATTTCTCTAGAACTAAACATTGTAAAAGACACCACAATACTCTTTCATTTTGTTGAAGGGGAGACGTTTGATTTAGTTGTACTTAATCAAGACAATTTCACGTTTTTATAGCTGCTGTCTGGGAGCATCATTGTTTGACAAAAATTGACAAAAGACACGTATCAAGCACATCTTGTTTTTCTGGGGTTTTTGTATTCATCTTGGTTTTATTTATTTTCCTTTACTTATCAAAGTCTTATCTTAACGACAGACCCTACGGTACATTATCATCTACATCGTCGGCTTTGGTTGTTTGTATTTTTGTTTAGTGTCCCACTCAAGAATCTAACACATAAAAGGACGTTACAATTGCCGTGAAGGGCAATACATTAGGTCTATGTTCGGCTCTTGCCGGTTATAGTGCCGACACCTTACTGTGACACAGGACGTCGGTTTATACTGTGTCATGCGGGGACAGGAAAAGCCAGCCGCCTCTACCGAGCAGATTTGAATTAACGGCCCCAGAATAAGGAGGCGATCACGCTGACCACTATGACACGTATACAGTGTTTCAGATAGACTGTGCCTTTACGGTATTTCCGCAAAATGGCTCTCAATCCCGCGAATAAAAGTAGTCTGTGCCCCTAAATTTGCGCTAAATAAACAGTTGGCCTGTATCTAACATTCATATGTTTCATTCTGTGCCATAGACTATGTTTAGGTTTATACCCGAAAGTTACCTGTTTTGTTTATGGCTCAATGTTAATCACTCGCTTGAAACACTCACTTGTTTTTCCCTCGATACAAAGCGGTTTGGAGATTCAGACTAACTGTTTTCAACACCTCGGGAGTTATCATACAATGCGTTCGGAACTTATCGTATCATTTAGCGCAAGCCATAGTCAAGCGTGGAAAAAAACACGTGACATTTGAAGTACATTGTCTCACTGTGAAAACAGACAATCTTCTGACAATTCAAGTGGGCCTAACAATATTTGGGACTCTACATTTTTTAGATGAAGCGAAGGATTAGTATTACGTTTTTTAAGCCTAAACAGCAACGTACAATAGACGTAGCGGACGCGAGTGAAGTTTCACTTGGACCAAATTGCCAAACTGAAACTGCCGTTTTAGCATCCGACAGCGCGCCAAACAATGGCAGTGCTGCTGATCTAGGCCTAAATAGGCCAAGTGAAGAAAACCTGACCGCTAAAAAAGAGTACACGCAGGTATTTCAAATCAAATGGCTGAAGGATTTTATGTGGTCGACATATGACGAAAATACAGGCCAAATGTCTTGTAAAATGTGCCAGTCTACAGGTAAGAAAAATTCTTTTACCGAGGGGTGCATGAATTATAGAACATCTACACTGACTAGACATGCCGCTTCCGCTTATCATCAAAAGTCTTAAAAGGATGACAAACTGAAAAAATAATTTTGCTGTTGCAACAGTAAATCAGAAGACAGATTCAGTTATCCATGCAATGCGATGTGTATATTGGTTAGCTAAGGAAGGTATTGCTACAATGAAATATAGTTCACTTATACATTTTTGCAAATTTCAAGGATGTGAATAACTTAAGAGTGTGCAACGCACTTGTCGTCTCTGAGTGCACAAGCAATGCAGGAATCCATAGCAGAGGTAATTTCAAGTGAAATTGATTCGTGTTTGAGGAAGGGGTTCACAGCTTTCCTCATTGATGAAAGCACATATTTAATTATTACAAAAAATGGTTGTGTATGGAAGAACAGTTGATGAAGATACTTTTGAACAAAAAACTTTTTTCATGGGAAACATTGTCATTGATCAACCACATGTTAGCTCTAAAGTAATTTTTGAAAAACTGGAAAACTTTATTCAGTGTAAGGGATTATCTTGGGATAAAACATATTCTTTTGGAAGCGATGGTGCTTCAATCATGACAGATCGTAAGAATGGTGTCGCAGCTAAGATCAAAGAGAAAAAATCCATTTGCATTGTTTTGCACATAGACTCGCTCTCTGTACTTCCAAAGCAGCAGAAAGTGTTGAGTATATAAATAAAACTTTCCAATCAACTATGTCAGATCTGTTTCACTATTTCAAAAGATCTACCGACAGAACTTCATCACTAGCACAGATACAGAGATTACTTGAATCTGTAGAAGTAAAGCTCAAGGAAGTTCATGAAATAAGGTGGTTTGCCTTTTACAGTGCACTTCATGCCTTGTGTTTGAATTGGAAGCCTTTAGTCCCCTATTTTAAGAATATAAAGGAACCATCTGACAAAAAAAGATTTTCTGACATCTCTGACGGACTTGAGATTCATTTATACAATGCATATGTTGATGGATGTTATACCAGCATTTACACAACTTAGTATTGTATTCCAGAAGCAAATTCTTGACATCTCAGCAGTGCATGCAGTCTTAGAATCTGCCCTAAATAGTGCAAAGAATGCACTCACTGGTACCACACACTATCAAGTAGAACTAAGAGAAAAACTTGAGAGAAGAGGCAGTGATGTAATTTACAAAGGGGTCAAATTGGTTAACAGCAGTTCCAATTCAGCAAAGGGTGATTTTAAGAAAATTAGAACAGATTTTATCACTTATCATTAAAAAAAATGTGAACAGAAAATTTCCAAAGGAATCAACAGAGATAGTGTTTGCTTTTAAATGCCTCGGGATGAGGTTTGTTTCAAATATATCAACAACAGAATTAGATTCTTACAGAAATTCAAACATTGAAACCTTGTAAAGGTTTTATAGTGAGGAAAAATAATCTTCAGACGGAAGTATTACATCACCCTTAGTAGACCCTGTTGCTTGCAAGAAAAATCCTTAAAACACTTGTGCTTGAGCAGAAGTACCCTAGAAATAGCATTTCAGAAACTTGGAAACTTATAAGACGATACCATAGTTTTTGTTTTTTGTTTTGTTGTTGTTAAACGTCCCACTCAAGAATATTTCACTCATATGGAGACGTCACCGTGTGCCGGTGAAGGGTTACAAAATTTGCCTATGCTCGGCACTGCTGGCCGTAGAGCAGGGAGGGNNTGAAGGGCTACAAATTTTGCCTATGCTCGGCGCTGCTTGCCGTAGAGCACTGCTGGGAGGGTTCTTTAACATGTCAACACCTACTGTGACACGGGACCTCGGTTTTTACTGTCTCATCCGAAGGACAGGGACGGCCAACCGCAGAGTGGCGCTTACGCGGCTCGAACCCGAGTCTTCCGATTCGCAGTCGAACATGCTAACCACTCGACCACGGAGGCCCTAAACGTTGATGTAGCAAGAATAGCAAAGCAACACTTAGTGCAGATACTTCTGATATATTCATTAATGTGTCATGAATTTAACCAAGGTTATATTTCAAGGTCACGGACCAAGGTCACTGTTCACAGATAACCAGAATTTTTTTCTGATGAAGATACGATTTCACAAACTTTTTGCCCGTGACCAGAGGATATGTCATGATCTAGAAACAAGATTACAAGACCAAAATCAATGCACATTTAGCCCGGGATTTGAATTGATTTGGCTAAGTTGTAAGGTCATGGTTTCTCAGAACGTATGTTTGTTGTGATATACATCTATCAATCCAGACAATGGTATCTACGGCATGTCTTTAAAGCTCAAGGTTTGGGCCTCCATGGCCGAATGACTAGAGCATCTCTAAACCACTCCGTCTCTCACCTCTTGTCAGACCGGGTTTGAAGCTCGCTGAAACCTACACAGATCATGTGAGATAGTTTGCGTTTACTTGTTGAACACCGGTCACTCTGAGCACAAACCAAGTAGATGATCAGTTTTACAGGGTCTGGCTTATATGCATACTAAGTAACAGCATTATACAAGTAATGTATCTCCTTATCATTCGTCATAAGGGGAAATTTATGAACCAAACTATATTATGTTATACATCATATTGGCTATAGATGTATTTTGGGGAGCATCTATCAGGTTAACTGGTATTTCTTGTACTATCAAATGCTGAGTTTCTTTAGGTAACCATTTTTTATTTACACTTAGGTGACAGATTTACAGACTTCCACAAATTCTCGAGACNNATCCGAAGGACAGGGACGGCCAACCGCAGAGTGGCGCTTAAGCGGCTCGCGATACCCTAGTGAAATATTTCCAAATATGCTAACATCATTATAGATAGCTGATTGTGAGAGAGGTTTTAGCTGTCAAAATAACATTCACACAGCTGGACGAAATACATTGAAGGCATCTTCCCTGCCAAGATAAATGACAATCATGCTACAGGGTCCAAGTATTTAAAACTTTTACTTTGCTAAGGTCATTAAGTTATGGTCAAGCAAAACAGAGAAAAATGCAAAATATATGAAAACAGTCATCAAGAGAGTAAAGTACTGTAAGTTTTGCAATGCATTAATTTTCCTTTAAAATTTCTTTTCCTCTTACATGTAAGTTTTCATCAATTTTAGAATTGGCCCACAGTTATAAAATTGATGGGCCAATTGGCCCTCTTTCATTAAAGTCTAGCTGAAATACTGCGTATATCGTCGGCTATCCTAGATAAACGTATATGTGTGGAAGTGATTCTAACAAAATACAAATAATATCGTCAGTTTGCCGTCATCATGAGTGGTTATTCTGATTTATTGCTCATATGATATTTAAAAACCGAATGAGCAAATTAGTCTTTTCTACGTACCTGGCTAAGCAAAAAAGATAATTAAATATCAAGCTGTGAGACAAATGCACCAATAAATCAGCAAACAAAATAGAAACTAAGATAGATTAATAAAAGAATATATAGAAGAATAAATGGAATGATAATCGAATACTAATTCGAAAATAAATTTCAATTGAAAAGGAAAGAACGAAATGTATATAATAATGATAAGTCAGACAAAAGGAAAATGTAAAATAATGATAACAAAAATAACCAAACAAAAAATTGCAATTAACTCTCGTTCCAGAATCCTTATTTGTCTGTCATATGAAGTATAATTGTATAAAGTATGTCTATCTGTTTGCGGTCCTGCACAATACGTCCACTAAAAGCGCCGCTAGTCTGAAACCCACAATTCAAGAAGAGAATATCGGAGAACACCAGAACTACCAACCGAATACCATTTACTTTACGCCTGTCTATGGTTGGTGTATTGTATTGATGACACCTTACTCAATCTTTTACTTATATGGAGACTTTACCGTATTCCGGTGAAGAGCAACAAATTTGGCCTATGTTCGGCGCTTATGACCGTTGAACAGTGAAGGTTGTTTAACGTGCCGACACCTACTGTGACATGGAATCTCAGTTTTTACTATAGGTGCTCGGCATTTATGACCATTGAATAGTGAGGGCTCTTGAACATGCCGACATCTACTGTGACACAGGACCTCAGCTTTTACTCTCTCATTCGAAAAAGCCAAAAGCGGCGCAGTGCAGATTTGAACCCATGACCTCACATTCAGAGGTAATTGTAATAAAGCGAGTTATTAGTTATCTAGACGACGGTATTCTATAAAGGAAGGCATTGACTGCAGTGTCCTGTTACGGGAACAGTTATATCTTAATTTGAAGTTTGATTTATCGACCGAGACAGCGAATGCATTTCAAGGTAAACTTTGTGTTTTATTTCACTAGAGTAAATAGGCAAAAAAGTTGTAAATGTGGTACGTTTCTGTAACCTGTAAAATCATCCTGCTAAATACATCAATCGTGACAGACGGAATTGAAGGTCTTCTTATGATCCTTACGAAAACATCTCAGACATTAAGCATACTTTCCTTATAAATCGGGGTACGAGTTTAAATTATTCAAATTTTTGAAGTAAGTAAAGTACCTGTATATACCTGAAACGAAATAAAAAGAGTAGCAAAAATAGAGAAGGAAACTGGCAGAAGACCGAAGTGTCAATATTAGCAGATTTCCCACGGGCTCCTATGAGGAACATTTGGTGTTAGATCCCCAATTTCAGACATGCTATATTTTGTGAAACAAAATTTTAATATCGGTTATCAAAGTTGCAGCTTTCTACTGTGGCGGGTTTCATATCTAAAGCGTGTTACAGCTTTCTACTGTGGCGGGTCTCATATCTAAAGCGTGTTCCAGCTTCCTACTGTGGCGGGTTTCATATCTAAAGCGTGTTACAGCTTTCTACTGTGGCGGGTCTCATATCTAAAGCGTGTTACAGCTTTCTACTGTGGCGGGTTTCATATCTAAAGCGTGTTACAGCTTTCTACTGTGGCGGGTCTCATATCTAAAGCGTGTTACAGCTTTCTACTGTGGCGGGTTTCATATCTAAAGCGTGTTACAGCTTTCGACTGTGGCGGGTCTCATATCTAAAGCGTGTTACAGCTTTCTACTGTGGCGGGTTTCATATCTAACGCGTGGGTAAACATACCTTGGACTTGTCACTTCATTGGTATGTCTGTTATAGTATAAAATAAAAATAAAGAGGTATCAAGAGTTTTTCCGATCCCAAAGTCCGTTAGTACACGGTAAATGGAAAGTACTAACGTTATTAACATGTAGAACAAATTACGAATCCTAAATGGTATAAAACCTGATCGTGTTAGGAGCCATGCCATAACAATGATCGTGAAAAGGTCAAGATCTCCGAGGGTAAAAATTAACAAACACGTAGGTTAATAAATTCTAATATTGAGCCCTTGGGCTGATATGAAATTTGAAGTGAATTTTACCTTGAAATAATCTACTAATACCATGGAATAAAAATACACACACAAGGTTATTTACAACAAGTTGTTTTGGTTTAACTTCATTATCAAATGAAAGGCAGCGAAACGTATGTGTCAAAGCGTTTTGATATTCTAACACGTTTTTTTTTTTGGGGGGGGGGGGGGGGGGGGGGNNGGGGGGGGGGCGGGGATTGTTTTTTTTTACAATTTGATATATTGATGTAGATATAGTTCACAGTGACCGTTTTAGATTTAAGTTCGAATCATCATGCTCCGGTGACCCGTTTTTTGTGTCAAAAGATTATATTGATCCAAAACACAGGAGCACATAATCAATTGAAATCTGCCTCAAATATAGTTGCATGCATCAGTTAGCACCTTGACAAATCATTATAGCAGTTTTATATCGTCACTTATTCTACACATCATATGACCAATATTAAAGTCGTTAAAGCCGATGTTTTAGAGTATTAAGTCATAAGTCAGGGTCATAAAAATAAATTTATTTTCCGACAATACATGCTTTTTTTTCTCACCAGTGTTTCAAAAAAAAAATCAACTGGTTTTGGACGACAAATATTGGAAACTGTAAGTAGTGTTAGTAATAAACTCCATTTCGTTTTAGTTTAAATAAAGCGTTATTTGTAAAAATCACTCAGATCACGCATTTCTTTTCTTTCATTTTTTGCTGAAATTTATATGATGACTGTCTTTCTCCCTTATTCACTTACAGTCTGATAATAGTCATAACATGTGCATTTGCATAAGCCATTAACAGAATATTACCGTCATAATGAAACAATAGAATTGAATGTTCTTGTAAACACGAAAAACTGAAGAAGCACCACTGGATAGCCTACTTGAATGTTGGAGTGAAAATAGTGAAAAACTTAGGATAAACGGGAATCCCAAATAAGATGGAACCAGATGTCCGTGGTTGAGTCGGCGTCCCGGACCTTTGTGTGTAATGTTGTCTGCGTGCAATTAATAAAGCTTATCTACCCTCTGGTGTTCGATTTGCCTTGTAAGAATATTTATTAGTTAACCTAAGATTTGATAGGGAGGGGCTTCAGTGACTGAATGGTTACAGCATCGATCTTTGATCTATTTTAACTTTTCCCGCTATTCAGCGTGGTTCGAACATCCAGAATAATTCAAACCGGACTTTGTTCCACAAGTAACAAATGGTCGCCAGCACATGACTGAAATATTATTGAGTATGGTGTAAAGAAAAGAAAACAAACAACAACAGTCAAATGACAGAAATTAGTAAGGCAATGTCGCATTCTCAATAAATAAAAGGAACACGGATCGTCCATTATAGATGTTTATTAATTAAAATACAGAGGAATATGAATTTTGTGATTCAAAAAATGAAATTTCAAAAGTTTGAGCAAAATATTGAGTTTACTCTCAAATATGTAAAATTTATACAATGGAATATCCGAGCTAAAGATAAAGTGCTTCATTAAGTTCTTGCATATTCTATACAGCCATTGAGAGTTGATCACATACAATAACCCACAACACTACACTACATCCGGATGATATTGACCTACTACGTTTTTTTTATACCAACATAATGTCAGACGACAACTATTTTTTTCTGGTCTTAATAACACTTTTTTAGTCTAAATCTCAAAGAATGTGTCAAGAAACTTTATTACACAAACAATTCGGTTAAAGCATTGATATTCTATTCTTGGATATTGCATTTTACTGCACACCTTTCCCTCGAAATGTATGTTTTCGTAGCATGTAACTACAGGTAGATGGCATTAACAATTGTCTCATGATAATATCATTTGAAATGTTTACAGCAAAGTCTTATTTTAATATATAACTATATAAAAAATATATAAAAATAGATAGATTGATGCATTGATTTTAAACAAAAGCGTACAGTTAATATGACTGAATTCAGCCGTTTGATGTGAAGAATAACTCAACTATTTATTGAATCATTGCAAATGGAGTAGTCTACTAGTTTCTTTATGAATTGCTACCCTTTATGCTCCATGTTTAGTTAAGCCTGTTTTATAATGTTATATGTAAGAAAAGTGGTAGAGAAATGGTTTTGAATTCTCTTCTATTCCATATATTATGAAGTTATCCAAATTAGCATATGATAATGCATGCAATATCTAAATGATTCAATGTGCAGGCTACGATTTTTCAGGCTCTGTAGATAGCCAAATGAATCATTCATACATGCATAATGGGGGCCTTGGGGTTAGTGTGTTCGACTTCGAACCTAGACGTCCGTGGTTCAAGCCTAAGCTACGGTACGGTTGGTTGGCCGCCCCTGTCTTTCGGGTGAGGCAGTAAAACCCGAGGCCCCGTGTCACAGGAGGTTTTAGCATGTTAAAGATACCTTCCTGATCTAAGACCATAAGTGCCGAGCATAGACAAAATGTGTCGCCCTTCACTGGCACACGTTGACGTCTCCATGTATATGTGAATGATTCCTGAATGGGACATTAAACAACAATACAACAACAAATTTCATAACTAGACTTCGGGCAAAAGTATTTTGGCGAATTGTTAGCCCCCAATTTATTCATGAGAAAGTGCTTGGCGATTGTGTATGTAGAGAAAAATAAACCTATTGGATATGATCTACGGTTATCTTGGTTTAGATTATATGGCATAAAATGTATATCACGAGAAAATGAACCCATCGCTAATATAAGCGGGTATACATTGTCATAAAGCTTCCAAAGCCCACGATTTAATAACTCACAAAGTTTTTCAGTGTTTCATTTCGTACGTTTTCTCGCGTGAGCACTTACAAATATTCCAAATCCTCCGTTCTTGTACAACAATAAGGGGTGTCAGTGCACTGCCACAGAGAATAATGATTCCAAGCAGCCAGAACCAGCGACTCGGGTCGGTGTCGACAAGCTGGGCCCAAATTGTATTCCATACCAAAGCACCCGCATTGCCACCAGCCCCGACAAATCCCGCAACAATACCCACATGTCGAGGCATGATATACGGTACTATAGCATACGTTGTTCCCTCAGTCATCTGAACAAATATACTAAACAGAATCATCACAGCCAAAGCTGTGGGTATAGTGGTCATCATGCTGAAAACAATTAGCATTATACCTTCCCCCGTCAAGCAAATGGCATGGGCTAGTATGCGCCCGGGCAAAGCTAAACGTTTTCGTAATGAATCTGAAAATAGCCCACCTAAGGCTCGTGCAAACAGGTTCATCAGTCCAAATAACGATGCTATCAGGCTAGCCGTGTTTTGGTCTAAGATGCTACAGTTACTGGATGTGTCTGTATCCGTTGTCGGTATTGCTGTTGTGCTAATGTTACCGAATAATGAATTGTTATTGAGCGTGATGTTAACAAGAGCGGTCCTCATGTCATGCTCCTGGAGGCATGTCTCGTTTTTAAAGTTATAGAGAAAGTAGAGATTCATCACGGTGTTGACTGCAATCTCAACACCAAAACACATGCCATACTGAATGATCATTATAACAACCGTCAGGTATACCCAGCACTTGTTTGTTGAGGATAGTCCAAAAACAGAACTGTAACCAGTGTTACCAGTATTGCCGTTCTTCTCTGCTTTACTCGAACCGACTGTTGAGATATCTGAAAGACAATGTAGAAAAGTGTAATTGCTTGAAGATTGAATCATCAATATTTAATATTGGTATGGGTGTATTGTATGTCTAGTAGTTTCCCCTAGTATTGTAATTTCGGAAGCGAAACAGAATTCGAAAGACAAATCTTGATCGATCAAATTAACGATAAGAGGAATGAAAATAAAATGAAAAAGATTACACAGAGCAGAAAAATAATCGTATAAAAGAAATACGGTATTATGTATGAGTGTAAAGTATCAGAAATAGAAGTCTTAAAGGTTCATCTTAAGAAGATACAAGGTATTCTTAAAACATAACCGTGTGCGGTTATAATTTGGGACAGTCTAAGATTATGGTATGTTTAAAAAATATATTGTATAGTCATATTTAATAACAACAGTTTTGGAACGTGTCTGTTTAAAATATATGCGTAGTTTTGTCGCATAACCATCTCATATCAGAGATAACTGTTTTAATATTAGTATATGTTAAGAACATTTACGAAATAGTGGGTTTACATGGACACGTCGGGTAGCAATTAGCACTCTAATAATAAACGAATATATAGATCCGCTCTGCTTATGACACATATATGTTAAGAATGTATACGTCTACGTCGTATTTGCATTATAATATAAGACCTTCATATGGCGTTTATGTCTCAGCTGATTCGATAAGATAGAGCTAATGAGCGTATGACCAGTTTTTAAATCGAGGTAGGCTACTGACAAGAATTTGATATTACAGGGGTTCCTACAGTCTCGGTTAAAGTAAGCTTATCGTAAATTCTACGGTCGGTACAATGATCTGGTTAGCAGATTCGGCCTGTCATTGTGTCGAATGCCGTCTGACATGTTTCATAACGGTTGTTAGACCGTCGTTTACACAATGATTTTGACTACTGATTTCTCCGTTTAATCAATATATAGGGCTCTCAGCGGGTGTGACCGGTCAACAGGGGATGCTTACTACTGCTAATCCTGATCTTCTGGCGTATCCAGGGCTCGTGTTTGCCTTACTCCTTATTTTGAATTTCTTGTAGGAATGATGAAGTCTGTCACTGTTCGTTGCCTATACCTTTTCATCAGGTCAAGGCTAATGGTTCTGATACATGCGTTGTGGTTTTGTTTAAATTGACAGTAGATATTTAAAAAAGAATGCAGTGGTATTCGAAATTTAAAGTTCAGAACAATTTTACAGGTAAGATATGTAGTCAACCAAAGCATAAAGGACACTTGCGATTCCAACATTTAGTATACATGGCCAATGCGTATTTAGAACAGTTATGTTATAGATAGCAGATATACTGTTGATGTTGTTATGAAAAGTACTAGTTCACAAATTGCTGCAATTCCCTTGTAACCATGTTTTCAATAGAATATGGACGCAATGAAAATCACAAGCCAACGTTTGTGTGTAATGCAACATTAATTATGTTGTTAATTCAGGATAGTGTATCTCGGTTAAACATTGATGATGATTACCTCAAGGGATTTGAAGAGTTATAGTGTTTTTCCTTTGATTATCCAAGTCAATTTCGATGTTGACATTTAGCAAGATTACCTGATTTTTCAAGACGGAGTAAAGCAGGTATAACGGCAATCTATAACAAAATGCATTGATTTCGGTTTGCCTGCAAAAAATATGTAAAGCATTTGGCTAATGAACTAGCGACAGCTGGTCCCTAATTACAAAATCCATACCTGTAGCGAATTTATTGGTATATCAATATGATCTTGACTTCATCTCAAAAGGTCATCGATGCTAGTTATGAAATATCATTAAATATACTCAATATTTTGACTTATCTTCTTGAATTTTGTAGTCTTTTAAGTTTGTTGATTGTATTCTTGTTTAACATCCCACTCAAGAATATTTCACTTATATGGAGACGTCACCGTATGTCGATGAAGGGCGAGAAATTTCTCCTATGCTCGACACTGCTGGTCATAGAGCTGGGAGGGTTCTTTAAAGTTCCGTCACATACTGTGCACGGGACCCTGGTTTTTACTGTCTCAATCGAAAGACAGATAGCCAACCACAGCATGGCTCGGATTCGACCCCAGGGTCTCATGATCAAAAGGAACACGATAACAACTAGACCGCCGCAGCCCCTGTAGTGTTTAAGCATGTTAGTTTTAGAATATTTGCAGAACACCATTATATTACCCTTGGAGTGATCAGATAATTATCAATCTATGTAGGGAAACATGGCCATGCCAAATTCATCTAAAGTTCCTATTAAATACATGTACATGTACTGTGGTTTACTGAATTCTGGTGAATTTGTTTTAATTTTACTATATCAAAGCTGAACTTACTTAAATCTTCAGTATTCGTAAAAGCTACATTGTCGATCCCTTGTTTTGGTTTTCCGTTAGATTCTATATCTGTTTTGTCCGTAGGGTCGTTGTTATTTTTACTTTCCAAGTTGAGTTTTTCCGGTAAAATCCTGTTTTCCCATTTCCCCTGTGGGCAATCGTCACTTGAAAATATGATAGATATTCCTGTAATATTTAAACATACACAGAATCAGTAAATTATTCTTTGTGTTGTTCTACAAAGGGGTTCATTATAACTTTTATTTTTGTAAAAAGAGTACAAAATATATTGCCAAAATGTTGAGATACCATCAGGGCACCAGGTATAGTCAGAGTCACCCATAAATCAGATTCTGAGCTAGGCTAGTTTTGATCTTTACGCTATGGGTTGTTATGCTACTGTGGCAAAATATTTTAAGATATTTTATACATTGAAGCTTTTAATATTTCAGCAAAATACATGGTGAAAGTTGTAGTAAATATCAACATGTGATATAATTATATTCGTGCGAACATACAAAATCGTACATACATACATACATACATACATACATACATACATGCATGCATGCATGCATGCATACATACATACATACATACATACATACATACATACATACATGGGTCCTCCGTGGCCGAGTGGTTAGCGTGTGGGTTCCGGGGTTCGATTCCCGCAGCGCCACTCCGTGGTTGGCCGTCCCTGTCTTTCGGATGAGACAGTAAAAACCGAGGTCCCGTGTCACAGTAGGTGTTGGCACGTTAAAGAACCCCCCTGCTCTACGGCCAGCAGTGCCGAGCACAGGCAAAATTTGTCGCCCTTCACCGGCACACGGTGACGTCTCCATATGAGTGAAATATTCTTGAGTAGGACGTTAAACAACAACGCAACAACAACAACAACATACATACATACATACATACATACATACATGCATGCATACAGTTTTAAAACTGTAAAAGTATTAATTGAATGGTTACCTATTATGATACATATTGCAGACGGTATAGCGACAGCTATTTTCCAGGCCAGAAACTCATCTGCGCCACAAACTTTTATCAACTCAAATATCCCTGGCATTAAGAGAAAGGTGAATCCGCCTCCTAGGTTCCCCCAGCCACCAACAATCGCATTGGCGGTTCCCACTATCTTTTGATTAAACATTGCTGTTGCCCAAAACTGACAAGGTACGAAAGTTCCACCTAATACTCCAATACAAAGACGTAGTATAATCAAACCAGTGCCATCCTTAACCAGTCCGGACAAAGCCATCGGAACAGCGCCACAAATCAATAGACCAGACATGACCCGCCTCGGTCCAAATCGGTCACATAACGGTCCTACTACTACTCGGACTGCAATAGTTGCCGCTACACTGGCAGTTCCAGAATTAGCAACTTCCTTTTTCGTCAATCCTAAGTCCTTTCTAATGGTTGGAATCAAAGGTTGTAGTCCGAACCAAGATGTAAAGGCAACAAAGAAACAAAACCATGACGAATGGAAAGCTCGCATAAAGGGTCTGGCAATACTGAATAACCGGAAGGACTTAGCTTTTCCTAGGTCATCTGACATGATTTCTTTTGCCTGGATTTTTCTCAGAAATGCAGTGCAACCGGACGAGGCAGCCATCTTAACTGTATAATAAGACAATACATTGCCACTTTACCGCATAGATATCTCTATTTAAAAACAAAACAGAGCAAAAAGAAACAAAACAAAAAAAGTAAACAACAGCAAACAAAAACAAACATGAAAAAGGAGACATAGATATCTCTATTTTTAAAAACAAAAACGGAGCAAAATGAAAAAAAAAAAAACAAAGAAAGTCAACAAAAGCAAAACAAAACAAAAACACACAAACAAGAAAAAGGAGACAAAAAAAAAAACAAATCAAAACAAATAAACGCTATAAGTTATTGAACAAATTGGTGTCAAATTTGTCTCACTGCAAGTTCAGTTTGCATCTCTAGATTTACCATATATACATTCCAAAGTGCTAGTCACAAAACGTACCATGACAAGTCGGATAATACTTTGCAAAAGTGAAGATCTTATAACGTCACAGCAAAGCAAAAGCTAAACATAAATAAAAACATTCAGAAAAAAAAAAAACAACAGAAAGTGAATTATTATACAGTCACTAATATTACACAAAGTGATGGTAAATGATGGATATATAATAATTAAAATAATTAAACGAAATTTAAGGAAACATATAGGCTAAAAATTAAGATTACGAACTTACATGTAAATGTGCAGGTAAACACAAAATGTAATGTGTACCGATAACTCGCTGGTTATCAATTCAACACAAATATGCACGCCTCCAGGTGCTCCACTCGGTCTGGCTACGAGTCTTCCGGCACGATCCTAAAGTGTTGATCTTAAAATATAGGTCAATGCTTCAATGAAAAAAACTATTTCAACGGAGCAATAGAGATGAATACGATATTACTTTACGACTCATTTTTTTCACAGTTGTGAATGCATAAAGGTAAAAATCTTAAGAGCATTGATACGGCGACATGATATAATTAGTAAAGAGCGATTATTTATTGGTCTGGAGAACCATAATACACTGACTCTAGTGTTTGACTTCAGACCGTGAAGTCATGGTCTAGAACCTCGGTAGAGATATCTGGCTTTACCTGTCTTTTGGATGAGACCGTAAAAACTGGGGTTCAATGTCAGAGTAGGTGTCGGCTCGTTAAATATATCTCACGGCTTAATCGCCATCAGTGTTTAACATACGTAAAAGAATTTAACCCTTAATCCACAGTTGGTGAGTGATATATTGTAAATGTAACGTTCTTCGCTTGATATGTCATCAAGCAAATGTCGCAACTTGCTATACATAGCTTTCGAATCAACATTCAGGTAACTCCTGTTAATACTGTTTACATCACAACTCGAACCATTCCTGGGCTCGGTTACGTCCAGTTTTCATCACATTAGTGAATTAGAAGCTTGCTTATTCAACTAATGACGCTGAATGAATTAATGATAAATCTCCAATAATCGAGAATTTTTGTGAGTTAAAGACAATATTACTTCACAAGCGAGAAGCGTGCTCTCTACAATGTTTTTATAGAATGTACATAAATGTGCACTTTTTGTACAATTTTTTTTTAATTGTCATTTGAAATGACAAATGTAAGAAAACCACATACTGCAGGATGTTATTATACCAGTCACCAGTCATCATCCCATGATAAATATATTTACGGTGAAAATGTGTAAGACAGTTACTCTGTGACATATTCGTCCGTGTAGCAACATGATCAACTTGATCTGTGTTCCATTACACTCTTTTCAACATGAAAATGCTTGTCGGTAAAAACGCATTGTCTAAAAATCTATCAGTCACTTACTAGATATTTTCTACTCTATTGTTAAAGTATTACACATATAAAGTAGTAAATTTTCCAAGTAATGGACACCATACAGTAATCCGAAGTCAACAAAGGGACCATGCTATAGAAAAACGAAGAACACTGAACCAGTGTTTTGTTTATATAACTTCATGTAAAAATCGATACAGTACCCTGTGAAATCCTACTTCAACTTAACAACAGGCAACATGAGCGTCAACTCTTCCGATACCTGCTCATTTTTTATTTTGGAAGGTATGATTACTGCATTGCTAATGACTGTTTGTCTCACCTGTTTTCACCATATTGAAGATTAATGATATATCATTACTTCCTCGTTCACTGCTCTCTTTTTTGACACTCTTTTATCTTTACTTATCATAATTAGATTAGTTTGCGCAATTTCTATTGAAGCATTAATCAAAACTTGCAGCTTTTAGGATTTCTCTCCTTATTTTACATTGTTTTGTCATAGGTTATTCATGAAATGACAATATACCTTAGTGTACTTTATGTTTTTGGGTGGTTGTATAGTATTATTGTTTAACGTCACAATCAAGAATCATACACTTATATTGAGGTATTATCATGTACTGGTAAAGGGATACAATTTTTGCTTAATATCGGCACTTATGGCCGTAGAGTAGAGAGGGTTCTTTATCGTGGTCGCATCTACTGTGACAAGGGACCTCGGATTTCACTGTCTCAACCGAAATACAGGGGGTAACAAATCTCATCGTGTCTCAAATTCGAACCCCGGACCTCTCAATGAGAAGACGAACCACAAGCCTAAGCATAAGGCTATGGCGATCCATTTATTTTCTAAACATTTCATACCCACTCTTTTCGAAACGTCCATAACTATGCAAAATGTTTTATAAACACGTAAAAAACACCGGTTCAAGGATAGGTCTTTAATTCTTGGTAACTTGGTCATGGAGATTCAATTAAAGAAATAGAGATGACTGACGATATGTACATAATTATCATGGTTGATGAGGAAATAAATGTTTGATAATTATCTCTAGTTTAAAACTATCAAGGTCAACCTAATGTGAAATACTAATGAATGGTTTATAATCATCCATCATATATGCTCTACCTTGTTGTTTTTAATTAAGGAGTAACTCAAACGTTTTTCATTATTTCTGAAAAACCTTATTTTTTGTTCCAGGATATGCTAATTGATGTTATCTGCGGATTGTTCAGTCATTGTAAAAAGTGATATCGGAATTAGGGCTTTAAAATGCAGGTGTTTCTATACCTTGTAATACATCGCCTCTAGTTCTTTTTAGAACAGTGTTGAAAACAAGACTCGCTTTATGCAATTGATTCTTATTTCTGATGTTGGATTATCACTCTCAGGGAGCATTATCTCGAGCCGATAGGAATTTACACTCCTCAACATTCGCATGAAGCAATGGAACTATCTAATAACAGTACTCTTTTTTGTAATTTTAAAACACTGTTGTTTATTACTCCCTATGAACTACATCAATAGATATACGAATTAATCTGTGCCACGTTTTAAAAACAGTTTCTACTCTGCGGGGTGATTAGCGAAAAGTCGAATGTAGCCGGGCTAAGCGAAATCAATTGCAATATGCCACGACAACGTTGACGGTTCTTTTCGACACTCGAAGGAGTTAATTGCTCGATATTTTAGATTTTGTTTGGTCTGACCAAATGTCAAATTCTAACACATAAATCAGGGGATTTGCGTTGCAATGAATCTGCTGTAATGTCTTACAGGGAAGATTAACTTGTTTCTTAGAATACAATTCTTTGCTGATCTGCATAGATATGTGCCTTTCTGTAATAAGTCAACGATTCACAGTTATCTTAATTTAAGAGAAGTGTATGAAATGCATAAGAATGTCAAAACACTTCAGATTATCAGACAAGATGTGTTTGAGAAACAATATGCCCCCGAGTGGTAAGCCATTTGTGAAGGCTAATACAATCAAATAAATGACACTTTTTAAATGCCATTCCATTAGGGATACATGTGCCAAATATGAAAACAATGTGTCAGAAGATACAAGTTACCCTGAAATGTGTTCTCAAGCTATTTGACAGAAATGGAGAAAGTACTTATTCAGATGATTTTAAAGTCCCATAACTCCGTCAAATAATAGCTGATTTTAGACTCATCTGATATCTTACTGATATAAAGCCTTACACCCAATTTTGTTCAAATCTGATGAAAAAATCTCAAGTTATTTGACGGAAATGGGAAAATGACCTATTTTTACAATTTTAAAATCCCGTTACTCTGGCAAATATTGACGGATTTCGGTCATTATCGAACTCATCCGAGATCTTACTAATACAAAGCCTTACATCAAATTTTGTTTAAATCTGATGAAAAGATTTCAAATTATTTGACGGAAATGGAAAAATGACCTATTTTTACGATTTTAAAGTCCCGTAACTCTGGCAAATATTGAAGGATTTCGGTCATTATGCCAATGTTTGTTCAAAGCTGATAAAAAAATCTCAAATTATTTGACGGAAATAGAAAAATGACATATTTTTACGATTTGAAGCCCCGTAACTCTGGCAAATATCGACAGATTTTGGTCATTATCGAACTCATCCGAGATCTTACTGATATAAAGCCTTACACCAAATTTTGTTCAAATCTGATGAAAATTTTTGAGTTACCGGATGGAAACCATGTGTGCAGACAAACAGACAGACAGACAAACAGACAGACAGACAGACAGACAGACAGACTAAAAACAATATGTCCCCCGATCCTCAATCTCGGGGCATAAAAACGAAGACCTCATTATGTGAATTTACTATTGATTATAAATACTTATTAGCTAGATAATTCGTAGGTTACTAAGAAACCTGAGATAACATTTGTAATGTATTGAGGATTATTTGTAATATGAGTACGTTATATGTGCGTGATTAAATTATCCCTACCACATACACGTCATTTCTAACTCTATTGGTCAAAATATCACACTTTAGACAAAAAATACCGTAATGTTGTTACATACGAGATACTGAAACAGGAAGAACGTCACTTTGTAATTCACACAGCAATAAACTATGAACACTGTTAGAACACCCTTCTCTCACTTTGCAATTCAAACACACTCTAAATTAGTTAGGCCTTATATCATAAATAACAGTTTAATGACGCATTCTGAATGAAAGGAAGTCGTGAGTTTGACACAATTCAACGGCGCGATTTCATTACAAAATCACACAAAAAAATCACCACGGCATTTTATCATGCTGACGTGTCACGTGTGCAATGTTAACCTTAGGGGGAAAATGAATCTCGATATTGATATTATGAATGAGTTACACGCATCATTATCTATTCACATTGCTGTGCCATTTTCACCAAACCCTTGTAAAGTGTTTTCACATGCGACGAAATGATTTCAAAGAATTCATACTACACCCGCAACCACGCTTTTGGGGAGTAATGACGAATTAAATCTAAATTGAATATCAACGGAGATAATCGTGCTTGGTTTATGATCGAATAAACATCATAATCTAAACATGATATCGTAAAAAAAAGAAATTAGATACTATTGAATAGTATGTTTTTAATGAAATGCACTAGCACAGAAATATAAACAAGCAGTTTTCGCTTTATGAAATATTAGTATCTACACAGGAATTTTTTTTCAAAAGAAAGATCGAAAACTGGAGTGCGTGTTCCAGATCGTTCAAAAACTATATTTTGACGTCAATCCAAGAATATGTGAAGAAAAAAAACCCCCAAAACCCGTTATGCTAGAAAGAAATTAACAGATCTTAAGTCTTGAGAATACCGTGATTTTTTATGTCATAATCTTGTTACAAAACGTGGGAAATCCGACTTCGGCTATGACCAAAAACACAAATGTCCAATTATTCTGTTGCGGCTGTAATGATACATCTATTTTGTGATACCTGTTTATTTTTATCATTTATTTATTAATTAATTATTTACTAAAATGATGAATTGATTAATTTGAGTTCTTAACTTCATTGGCAATCTTCATTTGAGAAATGAACACAAATATTTGCTTTTATTTTTAAATTCAGCCAGTTTAAAATTCCGACCCTGATGCAACTCATTAATGAAACTGCACCAAGTCATTGTTTCTATGGGAGTATAATCTCGAACAGTAAACAACAGAACACGACTGACACCTGCCACAAACACAGATTATACAGGTGTTGATAAGGTTGTTTACATCACAACACAAGTGAAGATGCAGTTAATTATCCACTAAGTATGGCTGAACAATTATTTTCATCCATTTGTACCTGTGTTGTAGTATTCATTTTAAATTAGGGCGACCGTTAATGTGATTGTTATCTTGGGTATAGTGGTATTCTTAAATGGAATAGAATATTGAAATACAAGTTTAAACTTTATATCAGGATAAAACAATAATTTGTTTCATAATAATATGTTTTCGATGTGTATTATGAGTTTATATCATGAACATTAATTTCTAGGTAATCAGACGTTTTGCATCGTAGCATACCTGAAAGACCCAATAAACGTACAGGTATGTTTGTGCATGTGCTAGTGTAGGTTTATAAGTTGTTTGCTGTTTCACATCAAGAATCTGAAAAGTTCGTTCCCCGTGAGTTTTTTTAATATTCATGTATGTGACTTTATTTTCAATGCATATTGTTATAAACATTGCATTCCATTTATGTTCGAGCATGTAATAATATCTCAAAGGTTATTGAAAGAGGAACTTAAAACACGTACCTTATACAATGTGTTTTTCTACTTTTGATCGCCAATGTAAGTAAACAGATCGTCAAATATGTCGTCGAAAGGAAAAACAATCCATGCAAATTTATTCTATTACTCTACAGTGTATATAGTATATGTTGCATTTGTATACATTGTTAGTTTTATAAGTAAAATAAGGGATAAATTTAACGTGTCTTTTACCAAGCTAAAAAGGATAAAAATAATTCTATTCATCGATGAGCTCGTAACATAATAGACATTAGCAAAGCTTTATAAAAGCTGCTGTAACCAATACAAATGATAAAATTTCATTGTTTGTGCAGAAGATAGAGTGTCGGTGCCTTTATCGACCACTATTTCGTTATCATAAAATAGCCATTCTTGGTGAACGATCTTCATTGGTTTAAGTTAGGTCTCATACTTGGGTACCGCAATACGCATTTTTTTTTCAACTAGAAACTTAATCTACGCCTTGAAGCCGCAATTTATGAGTCTAATGTTGTGATTATTGATAATCTAAACTTGTTTAAATTTACCATAGAATTGACTTATCATTTAAAGAAATCGCATCGCTGACAGCTTAAATTATTTTAAGACAGTATTTACTTGTTGAATGATCCAGCCATCTCCTGACCATTCATCTCGCTTGTAATCAAATTTAAGAAAAGGTAGTGCAAGATAGCTTTTTTAAAAACGACTGATAACGTCAAGTAACTAACATAACTGCTGGTACCTTCAGGGTACCTTCCACCTCTAGTACAGATGCTGGATGTATAGGTATGTAGACCAACTTACTTGAAAATTTATTACTTAATAATACCTCAACAGACATTCTAATCTAAACTTTTATCTAGAACCCGACTTGTAACACAAGTCTTTTCCTGAATAAATCTTTATTGCATGTTTATTACATAAGTGCTTTCTGTATTTTATCTTGTAGTCGAATGCAGAAGCATTGGTTGTATGTATGTGTTTCAAAATAATTGAGTATGCAGATGCAGAAAGTGGATATTTGTATAAAAAAACCAAAAAACCAAACAAACAAACAGCAAACCATAAGGCTTATTATCAAAGGTTGATGTAAAACCATAAAATTGATTTTATTTTCTTGTATTAGATACAAATATAAAAAGTTTTGTAAGCAAATCAAATAGAATTATAAACATAATGTACGTGATCAATGATTTGAATATAATCTAGTAATAATCAAAAGATTCATGGATTTTACATTTTATTATCCTCCAAAAAACGATTTGTCCTTTCAGGTTTATGATCGCTGTTAAATTCTAAATACTACATGAACGAATACTTCGGACAAAAACATAGTCTTACTATTATTCTGAAGTATACACCATCATAGTTTATCATCATTTGCTCTTTTCATAAATCCATAAACGGAGAAAGAGGGGGAGAAAGGTTAATTCTACGTTACTTGTAAGTTATATTCGGCACCAGGAAAGTAAGACAGTAGGAACCGAGGCTACCTTCATATTTGATGTTCCTCGCTGCTCCGTGTCCGAAATAATTAGCCATTTATCGGCATACGGAGATAACTCCATAGCAGTGAAAGTTTCTTCAATCCAGGATTAAACAATAGGAACAACTATATCAAAAGTAACCCAGTATAAAATGATGTACTTATGCACACCATTATAGACCCTGGATTTCTGGAAGTAAACTTTTTTCATGATTAGATTCTACCGATGTAAGAATTGGTTGCTGTTTTTTTTTATTTAAGTCTAATAGTTTAGCACTAGCTTCATTTTAAATATAGTAATGTCCTCCTTTTTAGCCAATTTTATCCTACGCTACCTGTCCTCCTTACAGATATCTGACTAGTGTTCTGAAACGTTCATACGTGACGAATATCATCCATCAGTGTTGAATGAGAGGTCAAACTTCCACTGGTATTGGGTGACATCTACATATGAGGGAAAGCTTATTAAGTACGATTATAAACAGCAACCCACAAAACAAAAATGTTGAATGACAAATGATCTTACCTGCTGTCAAGTTCCTGTATCAACACTCGGCCATAGAGAAGTGCACTAGAACAAGCGCTGGAAGCGAATGTCTTATTTACACTGATGACTTACGTGTTATGTAATAGATAGATAAAAGAATTCAAAATTATCTGTGATTCATGCAAACAACTTTACCTGTTGAAAGGTGTTCTAATCTAATCCCTAAGTGCACTGTAATGCACAGACGTTTGATTAAAATCATTTTGGAGATAGAAAATAGTCATAGCAATATATAAATCATAACACAAATAATATGCACATATCTGTGGGAAGTAAGAGAGATAAGCCTTTTATTAATTTTGTGCTATATTAGTTTACCATCTAAATGCCCTTAGTCTTGAAAAAATGCGGAAAATATCAAATTTAAACACTTACTTGTTAAGCCCTCAATTTTCCTGAAATATCTTCTTCACTGAACAGTAGCTGACCTGAAATGGTCGACCTAGGAATGGAAAGTCTTATATAGTTCTCTAAAGTGATACACTTCACTGAAAACTCATATCTAAAAGCCTATACGACTGTTCTGTTGGTGTTAAATAGTCTTATATAGTTCTCTAAAGTAAAGTGATACACTTCACTAAAAGCTAATATCTAAAAGCCTATACTACTGTTCTGTTGGTTTTAAATTGTGACAGAGAACTCGCTTGGTTGTATTGTTGTTTAACGTCCCACTCAAGAACATTTCCTGTATATGGAGACGTCACAGTGTGCCGGTAGAGGGAGACAAAGTTTGACTATGCTCGGCACAAACGGCCGTGGAGCAAGGAAGGTTTTTTAACGTGTCGACACTTTTTGTGACAAGAGACCTCTCCTCCGAAAGACAGCGTCAGCCAACCGCAGCGTGACAGGGGCTCGATCCCCTGACCTAACGATCAGAAGACGAACAAGCTAACCACTAGACTATGGCGGCCCGTGATAGAGAACCGGATTAATATCTACAGTAAACTTCGAAAATAGCAATGTCAGAAAGAACAAATTTCTGGTAATAACAAACAAAATCTCCGAGTCTCTTGTGTTTACGTTCAATGTGTGTAAAACCCGAAAAAATGAAATACTGATATAACGTACAGACTACCTTGTTTTAAGAGATTGTTTAAGGGAAGTAGCCAAAAGGGTCACATATGACAGGTATTTTCTTAATTCAGGCGATTTATATAGGAAACCCCATTTAGGGAATCAAAATTTAGGTCATATAAGACAGGTTATCTTTAATTCAGTGGGTCGCTAAGACAGGTTAGACGGTAGTCGTTGTTTTGGTCCCAATACATTCGTTATAAGCGAAGTTGACTAATTAAATAGTTATCTTGCTATCCCTTTTCTAGGCATATGAACACACTTTGACTATAACCATCCACACCATTGTAGGATAATCGGTTTCAGAGTGATTACTTCAAATTCTATTTAGTAATGTATAATCTGCTAAATTACTCATTCCATGGATTTGACTTAACGACAAAGAGTGACAGGGATTACATTTGTAATGTCAATCACATTTTAATCCGGACAAAATCACTTTAGTCATACTTTTTTTCTATTAGTACTGTATTTTATTGTCATTAACGCCGAGTTTGACGTGTTTTCATATTATAGCCTACATTCTGTGGAAACTTGTATTTGAAATCTATTTTCAATGATATATTCATTGGATGTATTTCAGTCTCTACGTGTGTAGTTCACTCCAATAATGCATTTGTAATGGCGCGCCTTTGAAGGATTAAATGTGGAATTTAACTTTTTAGAACATAAATTAAGTATTCTTGTCGACTGATAACACTTATTTAGACAAATGTGATATACACACAAGCATGTGACTATACTCGAAGTTCTCAGAATATCCGTAGATGATGTTTTTCTTTTTCAATCAGAATAGACGTTTTATTCAGAAATTGGACAATTAAGATTGCCATTTAATGAATCCTTAAAGCTAAATATTTATTTTTAGAAAAACATTTTCCATTACAGGGTAAGCTCTTTACAGCCATGAAACAGTCCCAATAAAAGTATTACCTGTACCAAGTTTTGTCACACCTCTTCTATCGCAGAATCTGTTATTAAGTTCATTCCGAAATATTTCTATTAAACAAAAAATGACCAAAACAAGACCCCATTAATCATGAATTTTATTGGAAAGAAAACTTTATATTTCATACGGGAATATTATCAAAAAGCAAAAGATGATCAGGTCACTTTCTGAACAAAATAAGTATAGACTGGAGGTTGATTATATATTATCATCCCTTTTAGTCAGTCACATCTAGTACCATTTCCTGATCATTTTAGCGATCTTCACAGTATCTTCTGAATAGTAGAGGGTTGTTATTAAATATATGCAAAGGTTGTTACATACTGACGGGGAACTGACTCCTGCTGATCACCTGATTGCATCACATTTGAGATTTTACATAGAATTCGAGGTTGTTATTTCCCCCAAATTTGCGTATCCTTTTGGATCTGTGCTTTCGAATATTTCTTGAGAGTTCTTATCTTTAAGCACATAGCACTTCACCGAAAAAGGGCTCACAGCTGATGAACAAACCACTGTATTATACAACTACGATAAGCAATTGAATATCGGCCATCTTAAAATGCTGTTAGCTCTGTCGCCAGTAAAAGTAAAGCTGTGAAAGAATGAAAACGAAATACTACAAATATACCCCGAAACTTACAACCGAGGGGACAATTTTACTTGACCGTTATCTGAAGTTAGAGCATTATTTTTGTTTTATTCTGCAGTATCTCTTTATTATTGAAAACCATAGTTTGTTGAAAGGGAGGATACAACAATTACTTAAGATAAATAATATCAATTCCCCTTTCCCCGATAGTTTCAGATATTAGTTACATATATTTGAAATCAGATTAATGGCTCAAATAACTCGTTTCTACATTTTGCTTCGTCGTGAAAAAATACGTACTGAGGATAAATTCCACTTTTGATGTAGTTTGTACAAATGAATTTGTAATTGAAGTAAATGCTTTTTAGAATGCACTCCGAGGTAAATTCATGAACGGGTTGGTGTGAAGATGAACGAGGATAGCCGTGGTCTAGTGGCTAGCGTATTCGCCTTCTGATCGTGCGGTCTTGGGTTCGAATGTGAGACACTCTGCGGTTGGCTGTCCCCATTGTCCAAAACGAGGAGTGTGACCGTTCCTGTCTTTTTGATGAGACGATCGAGATTGAGGTCCTGCGTCACAAGTGTTGGTAAGTACGTAAATGCTGGGCATAAGTTAATTTTTTGTCGTCTTACATCGATACAGGTTGACGTCTTCATTTAAATTAAAGGTCTCTGATGTTAAACAACAAACCAACCTAAGATGAAAGACTCCTTGAAGATGGTGTTTATCTTTTTAAAAAATGCTCAGAAATAAAACGTTACAACGCAAGAATAAGTTTAAGTATCTATCGACTGCTTAGGCGATGTTATCAAGATTGTATTACATAATATTTCTAAAGAACAACTAACAAAAGTTCATTAAATTCAGACAGACTTTTGTAAAACCTGAAACAGACGTTTGCATCATTGCTTATCATGAACGATGATGAATTATATGGGCGACATAAGAGATCCCGTTCACTAAACAAGAGGCCTTAACGGTCACCTGAGTAATACATTTGGTTGAACCAATATATTGGACCATTGGTTCTTGAGATGAAGCATGATATATGAAATCGTATAGTAACCCTGAAGTTAAAAATGTCTCAGCCAATCAGAGGCCATGGCGGCTATCTTGGATTTCGCATGGCACCGAAAAGTAACAACACTTGTGTGGGACCCTGTGTAGAACATCTGTACCAAGTTTGGGCCTGACTCATTCAGTGGTTCTTGAGAAGAATTTCAAATGACTCAGCCAATCAGAGGCCATAGCGGCCATCTTGGATTTCGCATGGCCCCGAAAAGTAACAACACTTGTGTGGGACCTTGTGTAGAACATCTGTACCAAGTTTGGCCCTGATCCATTCAGTGGTTCTTGTGAAGAAGTTCAAAATGTGAAAAGTTAACGCACGACGCACAACGGACGACGACGGACGAAAAGCGACCGCAATAGGTCACCATGAGCAAAGCTCAGGTGTCCTAAAAAGTAAATTACATAATGATACGGTGTATCCCATTAAAGGAATAAAAGAATTGTAGGGAATATGTATATCTTGACATAAGCAAAGCAAAGCTCAGGTGTCCTAAAAAGTAAATTGCATAATGATACGGTCTATACCCATTAAAGGAATAAAAGAATTGTAGGGAGTATGTATATCTTGACATAAAAGCTAAATTTAGCGAATTAAAAACCAGCTATTACATTTTCAATTTAGATTCAGTATTTCAAAACCCGGGAGGTGTCGCAATTTAGAAATTCTTCTGAGAAAAAATCCGAATATATATTGAGAATCGTGAATATTAAAAAATTTTAAAACACATTTCACAAAGGTTATATTTCGTTTGCCTTGCCGTAGGTATGCCAATACATAGAGTATAATTGTTAAACATAAACCTTTTGCGACACACATACTTGATGCCTACTAATTTTTATACGTAACTGCTATGTGTAAACCTTATTCCTAGATATCAAACAATCAGGAAACTGAGTTTTAAGTGATTAAATCATGAAGAATCGGTCTTTGGTTTGTAACACATCTGACGATTTTGTAAAAAAAAATAGTTGACTTTCTCTCAAAACCATGAAAATAGGGACGGCGCGAAGATTAATCAAATTATCAACGTGCTGTTTGAAGTCTAGTTTAGGACTGAAATTCGAGATCTGCTTTAAAACATAAGAATGTTGTGTAGGAGGCACTGAGTTGAACTAATTAGCATGTACCCACGAACTTAACATTTGAAGAAACGGCTGACGTCAGAATATCTATTGCTAATAAATGGATTGAACTTGATAACAATTTGCTAACTGTACAAATGAGATGTAGTATAAACCAAAATATCACATTTAGTACAATGCTAAACGAAACGAGATTGAAATACATGTAATACAAAGCGAAGTCTAATATAGAGTTTACGTATACATGTCTGTCTGCTTGGCTGGCTTGCTGAAAACCCTCTTTCTGTATGTCTGCCCATATTCACTTCCCCCTTTATTTCATAGATTCATGTTTCACCAATATGTCATTTGATATTGATGAATACGTTACTCCTGTGTTATTTATGGAGTGTTTTTTGTCTGTTTTAGCACATTTTGATAGCTATGTTCTATTTTTTTTTGGCCATTTTATTCTATGTCTTTCGGTTGATGACTTTTCAAAAAAACCCGGTATCCTAAATTTTTCATTTTAATAGATTTTCGATAAGTTCATTTTATGCCATGTCACAAGAGGATCTAGCTAACCCCGAGTCATTGATCCTATCGTACTATAGTTTGAAACCTTTGGGATGTATCATTCACAAGTTGACGACTTGTTTTTTTTTTAATTTCAGTGAGTTAAGAAATATAACCGTAATATCTGACAGGGTCAATAAAATAAACCTCATCCGATCGGACACAACATAAAAAAGGATACTGAAGATCCATTTTTCAGTAGGTCAAGATAACAGTTACAAGTTCTTACAGACTTATGTGAAGAATCGTGATTATAAAAAGTAACACAGGCCTTTGAGTCATGTTTTACCAGGCGTCCTTCTACAGTGTTTTAAATATTTCTAAACTTAAGTCATCTTACTCAGAAGATCCCATCAATCATTCACCCGCCTAAATCCTTCATTTGTTCAATGATGGAGAAGCACTGAACATCCTTGGAGGTCCAAATTATTTAATATTGTCGTCATAATTCTACGATTTCTCCGATATACGACAAGACGCAAATATTATAAATTATTCTAAATGTTTTGATATTGATCTATTTGATACACATTGTTGAGTTTCTCTTTCATATGATCAATTTCTGTCGAGTTATAAACCACTGCCAGGTTCAACAACCCCATAAAAAGATTTACTGATGACCTACTAAGTAAGGATATATTTAAACCATGAAAACCATTGCTTTTGAAAACTAGTTTAAGGTTGTCATGATACACTATTCATGTGATTTATAATTTAAAAAGCATATTTAGATTTTAATTTCTATAGCACTCAGACTAGTGTACGTCTGACTGATGACAGAAGTGTCTTGATCACAAGTAGTGCGAGGTTACCGATATCTAGAAGTCAAACCGGTTCGATAACCCTTTTAGTGCAGACACACTCTAATGAAAGCAATAACAATAAAACAAGTAGGATAACTTTTTCTGCTTGAGAGAGAGAGAAAGCTTCGCATATTTAAAGATGCGAAAGGTATTTTTGTTCAAAGAATACGTCAATTGAAGACTCAGTTTTTGCAGCAGATCACAATAACTTTCTTTTTATGAAATAAATACTACAAGCAACATTCCCTGTAGTAGACGTCGTTGCATGTCGTTCATTTTGTTTGATAATTGAAATATAATACTAATTTTTTCTGCGAATGGCTTTTAAAGCGTTTAGCTACACGTTATTTTGCAAAAACTTCCGACTACCCATCTCTCAAAAATATGTATGTGGAGATTTTTGCTTGTTCATACCGCCTAAAGGAATGTTTCAAAATTCGACATACGATAGAACCATTCATACTTTACTCTGATATAGTGAAATCCTACCAAATTTGAAACAATCTTATTTTCCGAGCTTAACGGGTTGCTACGGCCATATTGGACCAAATTCAGTCAAAATAAAGAAATGCTAATATTTTCACTAGGCCTCAAGGGAAGCCAAATATTTGTGTATGAACAAAGTATTGGTGAATTTCTCACCACTTACATTCACATTTTTGTAAAAAGAGTTATCTTTCAGCACTTTATGACAAGATTTGTATTTCTTTTGTCATTGACATGAGAACGCAAAATTTACACAGAATGCATTCACCAATTACATGTATACAGTTGCTCTGATGTATAGCGGATGACAGTTGAGTTTTCGTTTTTCATTCATCTGTCCATAAGCTGAAATAATTCTAAATGTTTAGGGGGTCCCCTACGACACACATGGGTTTTGTCGCCATCGCCATCATCGGAAGGTAAACAAACATGTCGAGTCCCATTTACAAAATTTATAGTCAAAGATCACAGACCACAAAAATTACGTTGAAAGTACTTGAATATCTCAAAAAGCTGGTGTATTCTGTTTTGACAGATTATAAATACTCTTTTTAAATCACAATGATCTTCATGTGGTGATAATTCCTGGACGATATTTCGCCGTTTGAGTCTTCCTCCAATGTGACAATTGACCCCGGGATTTGACATTTTCACGAAGCATCGCACTTCGGGGAAATTTGCTACAGAATAACTATCAAAAGATTAATTGTATTTTGATGAATTTGGATTATCCATTGTATTGTACCGAACTACTTTTTCTTGTGATAAAAATAATGTTTCTGTCTTGAACTACTGTAATGGTAGGAAGAACACAACACCTGAGTACTTTCGGTTTCATTTAGCTCCAGAAGTGAAAGTAGGGAGAATGATTGATATTGCTTTAAGAGAAGAGTTCGATTCTTCATTTATTGCACCGGCCTGGTGTATCTTACTTCACAGGATGAAACACACGATGTTTTACGTATTGGGCAAATCACAATCTTTGCACAGTTCTTTTTTATGTGTATTTCATGCCACATATTTATACTCCACGTGGAAATTCAACGTCATAGTAGCATAACTTACCAAAGGGTGCTTTAAGGAAACGTGATTACTAGATTCCCCATGCCACATTTTCTTTTGTCAAAATAATGTGGATTACCTGCCTATTTATCGTTTACGTAAATATATTTACCCAGCCTAGCATTTGGTCAAGGTAAGATGTTAAACTTTTATTTTTCAAGTCTTCCCTAGGTTACCCCAAATTTGACATTGAAACTGCACGGGTTTATAGTGCTCTAAATCAAAAATAGAAATACCGACTAATGAATATCGGTGGTATATACGGTCGGTAATGGGTATGGAAATGCAAGGTATATTTCGAGTTGAGCAGTTTGAGTGGTGTATTTCAGAAATTTAATTCTGCATTACGAATAATTAAACGAAAACTCGAAAACTCAGCTGCCATGCTCCAAACATTGAACTATTTTATCTTAATTTTTAATTCACTTTTCGTGATCTCAGGAAACCTGTGGCATGAAGATTATAATGCCAATATTATAATGGATATATCTTTTAATAAATAACTTTTTGTAACTCATTGATATCATTAATATATTTTGCTTAATGGTGTGCATGCAATGGGATAATAAGAAATACGCAGTCAGTGTTTAATAGATAGATTGAGCACAATTTCAAATGAGCACTGCATTCTTCAGTGAATAATCCAAGATGGTTGTAGCAACCCCTTAATTACTTTATGACTATTTTAACCAACAAAGTTTGAAGACCCTGTTTATTTGAAAGGAAATTTTATTCTCTGCGGTTTTGATGTATTCCGGCTCGACTGCACCTATTTAAATGATTATTCTCTCGATATTCAATCTATTCTATTCTGAGCATACATGTGAAAAAAGGATTGCTTTTGATGTTGGTTTAATGTCAATCATCTCGCTCATCTTTCATACTTTTGGTACAGGAAACAAAATGAGACATGAGATGATGCATTCAGGTGCTTGAGAAAGCTTAGCAAATCCTGTTCTACAAGCGACGAATAATGTTAATAAATAGATAAAGAAATAATGATATCAATATTAAACGAACATCAGAATAATAAAACAATACTTAATGCTAAGACTAATACTCACAACCGAATAAACAAGCAAATGAATAAAAATCAAAACAAAACAACCCCCCCCCCCGAAAGAAAAAAGAAAAGCGCACACATACATTAAAATAAATTATAAGTATTTTTCCTTATATTTCGTTTGTATCTTTTTGATTTGTTCCGATTCGATACGAGTTGTTTCGTATCGATTTCGTTTCTTTTTTTTCTTGGGTTACGTTTCGCACTTTACAGGGACCCGCTTTGTGATGTTCGTTTGCATTCTTGAGTGTGGGGCATTATGGATCTTAAGTTAGTGTGAACATGAAGACTTTTGCTCAAATCCTCATACTGGAGGTCGCTGGCATTTATTTCCTTCGAATGAGTACAGTGTAAAAATGAGGCCCCATTTCACAGTAAGAGTCGGCACTGGATACCGTGACTGTTAAATCTGAACAAATGTTGATAAAATGTAGTTCAGGATACAAATAAAATGACAATACATATGTGAATATCATTGTGGATACAATATAAGTGTTTGTTTTAAGAGATCTTAAATATATTAGTCCAAAGTTCTCCCATGATTTGATTGATAGGTTATCGAAATCTTGAAAGACATGTTAGGATATTTGCTCTATTGAATTATGTGCGTGAAAATGGACAAATTTGATTTTCTCTCAGTGGATAAGATATTTAATGGGTATGTTTTCATATCGGGAATTCATTGAAAAAGGTTTGCTGCTGACAAGTTAGCTACCAATCACTTCTTATGGTTATATTGAAATCATCACTTTGAAACTGGTGTTACAGACGCCATCATAACCTGGTTGACTGCGGTATTACGGTGCTGCAGATGATAAGGGATTTGTCCCCTTGTTATCCACTTAATTCCGTCCTTCTATTATCTTCCTTGTATACGACGAGACATACAGCTGGAGTCGCAACAAAGGTGACGCGACCGGTCCCCCGCATGGAGCAGCTTAATCTTCCGGAACACCTGAATCAATCCCTGTATTAAGTATGTTTTGCTTTACTCTATTTTTAGTTTTACGTGCTCTTGTGTGGATTACTGTTTGTGACATAATTCCCCGTTTGTTTTCTGCTATGATGTTATCTATTGTTCGATTTTTAAAAATTGTCAATGCCCTTTGGTCACCCCCTTCTTTTTTTTATCATGTCAAATACTGTAAAATATAAATGCTATATGCGCATTTATAATTCGTCCATAATACAAAATTCAGTATTTAATGCGGGACAAACACGGACTATTAGAATTCAAGAGGCTGAATCAGGTGCCATAGTACCCCTTCTTTATTAATCACAACCGCAATCAACAGTAGAATTCAAATGAAATACGTAAAGAATACACTACCGTCGCAATCGACTGCGCCAAAGAAATATATTTGTATAATTGTATATATTTGAAACATATATTTTTCTACCATAACACACGTAGCTTAACCATTCTAAAACGGTTGTATAATCGCGGCTGCAGTTGATAAGATATAGCGATTAATCACACGTTGAATATCATTTCCGAGCGTTTTCATAGGCTGATACATCAGGAAATTCAATTATGACGTTGTAAACTAACGCCCTTATATTTGCCGTCACAATAAATTGAGTGGGCTAACCGATTATTGCGTTGACTGAAAAAAAATATTCTTGTTGGCATATTCAATACTTTTATTTGTAAATAAATCACATATTATGGTAGAAACAAATTACACAACTCATTTGGATTGATTATCATGTTTATCCAACTCTCGTTAGTTAATTTTTAAAGTCTCCCTTCGCTCGCTAATGCTCGCGCCGCATTGAAACTTTGAAAATTAACTAACTCGAGTTGGATTAACATGATAATCGGTCCCAGCTTGTTGTGTAATCTCTATTCATATTCTTTTGGCCATTACAATAGACAAGACAAGTATCATTCATTAGCATACTTCATATTAGTATCTTAAACATGCCACTGTTGAACTATTTTCTTTCACTCATGTTCCACTTTACAAAATATTCTAAGAATGCAAGCCAAGCAAAATACATTTATACATAAGTCACATGATATTTTACTGTTATTATGATCACATTAATGTTAACGAATAGTTAATAATATTATTAACTATTCGGTCCGCCTAGGCCTCGTGGTTAGCGTGTTGGCCTTCTGATCGTAAAAGCTTGGATGAATCCGAGCGTCACTACAGTTTGCTGAACCTGTCTATCGGGTGAGACAGTAAAGAACGAGGTCTTGTATCATAGTAGATGGCTCACTGAATAAACAACCTTCCCAGCTCTGCGACCATAAGTGCAAAGCATAGGCCAAGTTTGTCGCCCTTCAGCGTCACACGCTGAAGTCTCAAAATGAGTGAAAGATTTTGGAGAGGGGCGGTAAACAACAATACAACCTAGAAATCATAATTGACCATTGAACAATTTGATACTTTTATACTAGGAGGCCCCAAGTATTCTGTTTTATTTACATTACATAATACTCACTTTGATAAATATTTTGTAATAAGGGATATTTGCTATTCTCTTAGTCTCATCAATTATTTCATCAAAACAAGTCCATTCTTTATTCATATTTTTATGTAAATATCTTTTATATGTTATTAAACTCTCTATTTTGACATAACCTTTTATTTCCGATTTTAAATTGTTAATAGATAATGGTACATACTTCATTTTTTAATTAAGTAATTTTTACTTAGTATCCGAAAATAATAGTTGTCATATTCACATATACAAGAAATGAAAACCTGACCTTAAAAATAGTCAAAAAGTTCAAACTGAACATTAACAGTATATCCAGTTTGTTATATATATATATATATACATACTATATATTACTGTATAATCTTTGTCCCTTATGTTCAATCGAAACAAAATAATTTCAGCAAAATTTAAAACTAAATACAAGCATTTTTACTCAAATCACTAGTTAAGTACAAAGAAATCTGTACATACGCGTCAGACTCAACCAAAAGACGAAATAAAGCTTTCAAGGAATCGGCAAAGGCGGACGAAACATTTATTTTAACAAAGAAGTAATCATTAAATTCAAGTCATATAGAATCGATGTTAAGAACAGCAAATACCACGTGGCCTGCCACCGAGTTGTACAATCTACTGAGGAGGAAGTGATCCGGAATATATATGTCATTTTATATAGTTGTCATTGACCTTGTACACGAGGCTTATGTGGCGGTGAATGATCACGGTCTATAGAAAGAATAGAATGTATAATATACCAATAAAAGCATCACAGTTCCCGATCTATGAAGATGCATCGGAAGTACACGATAATGAAATGAAAAACTACTTAAGATGTTTCGAATATATTTACATCAAAGGAAAATTTAGTGCCTAAGTATTTATTATATAGGTTGAGCTTTCATGTATGAAGAAATAAGTGTTTATCCCAAAAATGAAGCCGAAATGTTTGTCGTCTCTGATCACCCCGTGATCGCATGTCAATGAAATGTTAAGCTCATGTCATGTTTGTTCGGTCAAAGTGGTCTACCTTATACATACTGCGGTTTAGTAAAAGTTGATATCTAAGAACTAATCATTCTAATCGACGTCAAATAACCGCATTTCACCGCTACTGATCCGCATAATTTCTCAAGAGTGTGCATTTTTCAAAGTTAAGGGGATTGTCTTTTGTGTCACTTCAAATAAAAAATATTTTCATATTAAACCCGAGGGTAAACCAGTTATATTCGTATGAATAATATATGATAAAATATAGTTTTATCTGATGTACATTTGTCAATAAAAGATTTGTTGGTCAGTTGCATTGTTAAACGTCCCCCTTAATAACACTTATATGGATACATCTATGTATGCCGAGGAAGGGCGACAAATTATACCTATCCTTGGCTCTATTGACCATAGAGCTGGGGAGGGGGTCTTCTACGTGCAAACATCTACAGTGGGACCTCGGTTTACACTGTCTCATCCGAAAACACGGACAGCCAACCGCGACGTTGTTTGGGCTCGAACCCCGGACAGCACGATAAGAAGACAAACACGCTAACCACTATGTCACGTGTACGGCGGATCCTCATTATCAGAAGATCCGTATTACTTTTGTAATTTATATTACAACGGAATAATTTCGAAAATGTATTTACCAAAAAAAGCGACCTTCTGAAGTAAAGGATCCCCTGTCTTATGTGACCTAAATCTATGGTTCCTAAAGTGGATTGTCCTATGTAAATCACCTGAATTAAGAAACCACCTGTCATTTGTGATCCTTTTTGCTCCTTCCCTTAGACGGTTTTGTCGGGAACGCATTGTAAAACAACACTTTGAGTTCCGTTTACAATGTTTATAAAGAATCCCCAATGACTACTAAAATTACATTAAAACGTCTTTGATAGCCTTAGGAGGCCTGTTTATACTGTTTTGACTGAAAATACCTACGTGGCGATAATTCCAAAACCACTATTTTGCTATGGAGTCTAAAATGAAATATTATTTTAGGATTTGAGATTTCTACCATCCATGAGAATTTTCTTCAGAATAACTTTTAATTGTATTTTGATGTTATTTGACTATTCTTATCTTATCAAAATGCGTTTCTTATGGCAAAAACTACGTGTCTACCTTGACGTATTGTTATGGTCAGACTTACAAATTGTTTCAGTACTTTCGGATTCAAAATGCTCAGGAAATGAAATTACCGAGAATGGTATAAAAAAGAAAAGTTCAATTCTTCAAATATTGAATCGGTCCTTCGCATCTAATTTAGCAGCTTGAAATACAGGACCGGATGTTTTACAAAGCGGGTATACTAAAGTCTTTGCAGTTTTTAGGTCACCTGAGCTTTGCTTATGCTGACCTATTGCGATTGCTTTTCGTCCATAGTCGTCCGTCTTGCTTTAACTTTTCACATTTTGAACTTCTTCTCAAGAACCACCGAATGGATCAGACCCAAATTTGGTACAGTTGTTACTTTTTGGGGCCATGGGAAATCCAAGATGGCCGCCATGACCTCTAGTTGGCTGAGACATTTTGAACTTTTTCTCAAGAATCAACGAATGGATCATGCCCAAACTTGGAACAGATGTTCTACATAAAGTCCCACACAAGCGTTGTTTCTTTTGGGGGCCATGCGAAATCCAAGATGGCCGTCGTGTGGTCTGATTGGCTGAGACATTTTGAACTTCTCCAAGGTCCCACAAAAATGTTGTTTCTTTTGGGGGCATGCAAAATCAAAGATGGCCGTCATGGCCTCTGATTGGCTGAGTCATTTTGAAATTCTTCTCAAGAACCAATGAATGGATCAGGCCCAAACTTGGAACGGATGTTCTACACAAAGTCCCTCACAAGTGTTGTTGCTTTTCGGGGATGCGAAATCCAAGATAGCCACAATGGCCTCTGAGAGGCTGACATATTTTGAACTTCTTATCAATGTTTTTTTTAACCAAATTTGCCAGGGATGAACATTAGGTGATGCAGACTCAAGTTTGTTCAAACAATCCTCTGGATCTAACAATTGTCTACTCTAGGGCCATAAATGTTCAAATTTTTCAACTTGGAAATGTCTTCTCTGAAAATACAAGGCCAAATATACTGATTTCTGAAATATAGCATCCTTTTGATGTGTATATTCAAATTTGTTTGAGAGAAGGCCCTGGAGTCATTTTTCGCCCTGCCCTGGGTTTATATATTTCCCGTTGGGTTACTTTAGGATTTTGTATATTAGACTTCATCTCAAGAACAGTGGGCCAATTTGAACCAAATTTATTACTCAGATGACCGTTAAGGCCACGTGACCCTCTTGTTTTAATATGCTTTGGAAGCCTTGTGTTTACATTCCACGAGAACATTCCCTGTTATGATGGCATGAATCACTTTGAAGAAACATTACTAGATTCCCTGTGCCATATACTATTATTCAGAAATATTGCTGATTCCCTGTATATTTCTTGCAGTGTCTTATCCCAGTAAACTTCCTCAGTTGAATCATAATTCAGATCAAAATTTGTCAATTTTTCTTTATTCATTACATATTGCTGACGCCATAGACTGTTTTACATTTACTAAAAATTGCTACATTGTTGTAAATTGTTCATATGTTTATATTAGCACAGATGTTTACATCACCTCCTTACAGTGTGGGTAGATTTTAGTTTTGAGTGATTATTAAATCTCATTCAACACTAAGTATATGCATTATAGATTCTATGTTTGCATGATTTTCGGTAAAAAAAAACCCAACAGTTCCAGCTGAAATGAAATTCAGTGAAACCCACTTTCTATGAACTCTTTTTTTTTTATCGAAATCCCGTTTATTTTGAAAGAAATTAAATTCCCTGGCTAAATAACATTATTCAATTTTAAGCAAGTTATTTTAAAATACCCGATTTTAGCTTTAGATATGAATAAGGAAGCAGTATGGAAAAAAATTTCATGATACATTGCGCAACGGTAAGAGTATATGTATGAAGATCGGAATACAATAATGGATATGGTGAGTTTAGTCAATGTTGCTGTTGTGGTGTTCTTTGAGATTCAAGATACATTCATTCAAATGGAGATGTCACTTAATGCAGGTCAGGGCTTCACATTTAGGCACTTTTATTCATTGAAACCGATAATATATCTAATGTTCGGTACGTTTTGTGCACAGAATATTGATTCTGAATGTCAACTATTTTATCCTATGTTAAAAGCGACAATTACTCGACATCACGACGCGATGACTCGACGATTACATCTTTTAAAGTGCAGTTGAATTATTACCACATATAGCTGTGCATCAACAAGTCACACCTGGAAAACCCTTCAAGTATATCAAAATGTCGACGTGCACTTTTCCAACAAATACAACCCAATTGTATAGTTAATAAGGTATAAACCAACTCATAAGAAAAACTCAAACGATATATAAATGTAAAAGGCATATCAACAAAATCAACGATGTGTTTTCATTTGTATGTACATGGATTTTGGAAAAGTTCCTTGTCCTTTTCATAAAGAATGTAAAATTAGCTAAAGAGAAAAAAATGTTCACCATCAACTCAGGTTACAGTTTGTGATAAGTATGCCACCTGAACTCTCCCTGTTTTTGGTGGCGTCCGTTTTACTCTATTTTTGTTTTTACACGTCTTATGTGTCGATTGCTGTAATTGTCTCTGTTTTGCCATGGTTTTGTCTATTTTTTGATTTTTGCATGTTGATTACCCCATTGGTATAGCTATCACCTTTTTCGGTCAACGCATAATTAGATTTGATCTATAGCTGTTTTTTAAACGTCAAAGTATATCCGAGAGTATCTGTAGTCACCTCTGCATTACGGGAACCTGGCTATAGATTGTCACAATATTTATGACCTTAGTTTAGAAGTCTCAACACACGATCCCCTTATGGAATGGTCCGTGTATGAAGACCACAATCATATCTTCAGTTGTTGCCTTCACAGAAAAGTTTAACTATTTTAGTGTGTAATATTATATGTCTTCTAAGTCTATGTCTACAGCTGATGTGTTGTACTCGCGTTAACAATGCATGTTCAGCAGTAAATCGACGTACATCACATTCATCAAAAAGTCCTAAACTTATTCCATGAATAATTTGATGGTTGTTTTCAATTGTTTACTGTTTTCAAAGTTTTCCATGGTTAAAGACGAAGGCTTCTCTAGTAATATTTGAATAAGCTCTATTCACTTAACAATAATATACATGTGGATGCTAATGCTAAGCCGGGCGGTGCAGGGATCTCCCCTGAATTATGGGGTACCTATATATTAAGACTGGACTCTCAATTGTCCTTTCCATTACCGTACCGTGTTTCTAAAATAAAGCTACAATGCAAACATTAATTAATTTTTATTGCAAGAAGTACGATGGATTTTGATTTCCAAATAAAAATTTCCATATTATTGCAGGGAATTATTTCACTGTTAAAGTGTAAACTACTGATACATGTATTAAAATTCCCGTTTTACATCTATCTTCATCTCTTCTTGGTATCCAATCTACTGCTTATTTCATCTGAATGAGTTTCATGAACTTCTACTGCCATGGGCGTGAGCCGTCTGTTATTTCTTGTACAGGCTCACACACACTTAAGGTAGGTACAGGTCTTGTTACGGTCTGAAATCATAGTGAATTCATAATGATTACAACAATCCTATGTAACTTGTTATTGGTACCGAAAACACAATAAATTTGTTCGTCTATAAATAACTGAAATAAGTCCTGCTCAATTGAAAGGGTGTTAATCTCATTTATAATGGAGATTTTTATTGCGTATTTAAGCGAATTGTAACCGGCTATGAATTCATTTAAACAAGACCAATTACTGTAAGGTATGAGATATTGGATAGATCGTCCTTTATTTTCCATAAACTTTTCCCATGATCACCTGTTTATAAACCCAATTTCAAATAAAATCAAGCCGTATTAATCCGGACGCCAATGATCCGGATGCTTCATCTTCTGGACAATATTTCCATGGAACAGAATTTGTAAATTGCATTTTTAGCCATAATGATAGGTGTGTTTCAGTGATCCGAACGCTTTGCTTAGGGACGAAGGCGTCCGGATTAATGAGATTCCACTGTATTTCTTAAACTTGTGATTCGCCATGGATACAATGGCTAAAAACTTTTTCAAAAGTTGAGTAGGAACACTCAGTATCTTTAAGTTTCCTGCTTGCTTATGCCAGTCAGATTCTTACCTTGTTCCTCCTGGAACAATATTGATCCGTTACCTCTCTCAGAAGCATATGTTTATACTACAAATTGCTCATAAAAATCTGGTAGTTTCAGAATTGGAACTTTGACAAGAGCATCTCTCAGTGTATGAAATGATAAGTCTGGTTGGTGAACCCTTCTTGGTCAAATCCGTAAGTGGTAAAGCTACTTCAGAAAAATTGGGTACAACTTTTCTATAAAACGCAACCAACAAAAGAAGGAACGTAACTGATTCTTGGTTTCTGGTGCCGAAGCTTTCCAAAATACATTTTACTTTGTCTGGATTTGTGTTTTGACTGATGTAACTTTTTTCTTCAGACCGATGACATATTGGTATTACGACTAAATTGTCCTAGCTGTTTCCACTATTGTCTGTTTACGGGACCAGTTTCTACAGCAGTTATATACTTTACTACAGTAGGGGAAAGTGTTAATAATGGCAAGTTTTCTCTTTTATTTATTTCAGCTTATCATTGACTAAATCATTTTCATCTAACCACGGTATTTTTTCTATATCAACACATCAGAAACCAGACATAAGATGAGTCTTTCAGATACAATTGATATACCCGCCAGTTTTACTGTAATAACAAGAAAAGGTCAAGGTAACGAGCAGTAATCGATTTCGTTGTTCCTACAAGGAATGCAAAATTAAGAGTCGGACAAACACGGACCCCTAGATACGCAAAATGTCGGATCAGGTGCCTAGGAGGAGTAAGCATCCCCTGTTGACCGGTCACACCTGCGGTGAGCCCTATATCTTGATCAGGTAAACGGAGTAATCCGTGGTAAAATCAGTTTGTAAAGGACGGTCTTACAACCGTTATGAAACAAACCAGTTAATTGTACCGACCGTAGAATTACGAGAACTAAGTACTGTTATCATCAAAGTATCTATTAAAACTAGTGTTATATCGGCATGTATACTTCCACCATGTGTATAGACATCATGCAAACTGGTAAAGCTCCAAAACTGTAGCAGGAGGTAGACGGACAAGCAATGGCTCTGCACTCGGATGGCGAGAAAAACTTACGAAAAGCTAAACAGAGTTGCGAACTGATATGAGTATTCATTATACCTCCTCGACAATTTCGTATCATTCCTCTCTGTGGCATGGATAACGTCACTGCAGTGGTTCATCAAAACCTGAACAAAAAATTAATTTTGAGTCCTAAGGCTATAGGATAATTTGGGAGAAGAAATTTGGAACATAAAAACAGAGCACTGAAGGGCTGCTTATCTAAAACAGGATGTTTCTGTCTACGTATAGTTATTTATCATGACTGTTGATACTTAAAATATCCACCAGCGTATAGTTATATGAATATTATCCTTAAATACTTATGATGCAAAAGTATACAGTTCATGCATTTTGTTTACGGTGAAGAAGTTTGGATTTAATTGAATTTACTTCGTAGACAAAAATCCCTTTCGTTTCAACTATCCAAAACCGGTACCAAGAATATAAAAAGCATAGGAAGACATTGAATTTAACCTTATTCGGCCAGCTTCATTGTCAATTCTGATCTGTTATAGTAGGTCATAGGAATAGATCAAATATAGGTTACAGATTTTATCAAAGTTGATTACTGTAAGCTTAATATCAAAATGTTCCATTGCTTGATTTAAAAAACACTCCATCTTTAAACATAAATTGTTATCGGTAGTGCACTCGGCCGTCACTTCATTTAAATTTGAATAAAGAGAGACAACTCCCACTGCCGTCGTTGTACGAAAGCCTACTTCAAACAAAGGGTAAATAATGCGACAATAACAAGAGAAAGGTGTTATAACGCGAAAAAGCGTAATACATGTCATATGAAAAAAAAATTGTGTAATACCACAAAAAGCGCTAAAATGCCATATAAACGGTCACAGGAAGGGTCAGAGAGAGAGGAAGTATGAAAAGGATGTTAGGAAAAGTTATCGGAATAAAAGAGGTTGTAAAAAAGTGCTTTTTCTGATTTAATGAACCAACCGGAGATCAAGGATATGTGAGAAATATGTAAGTTAGGAACGGGTAGGTGTTGGAAGAATGGAGAAATGGGTGTAAGGGGTCGAAATGATAGGAGTTAGCGAAAATATCAAAATGGGGTGGAGTGGTGTTTCAGAAACAGGAACTATTAGATAAAAGTTATCAAGGACAGTTCTGAGAGTTAGGAGAGCAGGGAAATTGTGATAAGAAATGATATGCATTAGATTAAATGGTAAAATCAAATGTGAGGAAGTAAAAAAAGGTGTAGGGGATGAATGATAGAAGAAAAAAGGATGGAAAATGTATTGCAGAAAGATAGTGAGGTAGATAATGAGGAATAACCGTAATGAGATTTCGGTATTAGGGATAAATGAAGAAGGGGAAAGGTGATAAAGGTATTGGGCAAGAATAGGAGGTCGCGAATCAGAGATAACATTATGAGTAAAGGATAGGGATGGGGGAAAAGAAATAAAGATATTCGGTTAGGATAGGATGTAAAGGTGGGGAGGTTAGGGAATAAGAGAAAAATTGATGAGAATGGGGGATAAAGAGATAATTTAGGAATCGAGATGAAGGAAGGGAAAGGCTTGGCGTAGGGAAAGTAAGATCAATGAAGGATACGAGGGAGATAGAGATGAATGAGGGATAAGAGGTAGCGATAAGGAAATAAAGGTTATACGGAAGGACTGAATAAGAGGGAGGGAGAAATTATAAGGAAATGGTAGAATGGTATAGGGGCAAGTGAGGTATAAGCACAAGATACGATGTATAGGAAGTGAGACAAAAGTATAAAGGAAGGATAGGAGGAAGTGGGATAAAGGCTAAACGGAAGGATAGGAAGTAGACGAAATATAAAGGTAAAAATGAAGGATATGAGGTAGAGGGTGTTAGATAAAATTAAAAAGAGGGGTAGGAGGGAAAGGAAGAGAAATAAAGATAACAAGGCGGTAGAGAAAAAGATAAAAAGGAAGGATAGGAGGATGAGAGATAAAAGTAAACAGGAAGGATAGGAGGTAGACAAAGAGAGATTAAAATAAAAAAGAGAAGGATAGGAGGAAGAGGAGAAGATATAAAGCTAAAAATTAAGGATAGGAGGAAAAGGAAAAGAAATAAAGATAACAAGGAGGGGCAAGAGGAAGAGAGGTAAAGGTAAAAAAGAACATGGGAGGAAAAGAAGGAGAGATAAAGGTAAAAAGAAAGGAAAGGAGGTAGATGAAGAGAGATAAAGGTAAAAGGAAGGATAGGAGGAAAAGGAAAAGAGATAAAGGTAAAAAGGAGGGGTATGAGGAGGAGGATAAGAGATAAAGGTGGGAGAGGGAGAGAGATAAATGAAAAAAAGGAAGGATAAGACGAAGAGATAAAGATAAAGATACAAGGGAAGGATAGGAGGTAGAAAAAGAGAGATAAATCTGAAAAGGATGGGTATGAGGAAGAGGATTAGAGATAAAGACGGGAGAGGGAGAGATAAAGGTAAAAAGGAAGGATAGGAGGTAGAGAAAGAGAGATAAACGTAAAAAGAAGGGACAGGAGGAAGAGAATGGGGGATAAAGGTTAGAAAGAAGGATAGGGGTAAAGGAAGAGAGATAAAGGTACAAATGAAGGATAGGAGGTTGTGAAAGAGTGATAAAGGATAAGAGAGATAAGGTAAAAAAGAGGGTTATGAGGAACAGGATGAGAGAAAAAATACAAAGGAAGGATATGCGGTAGAGGAAGAGAGATAAAGGTAAAAGGAGGGTTAGGAGGAAGGGTATAAGAGATAAAGGTAAGAGAGAAGGAAAGGAGGTATAGGAAGAGTGATAAAGGTGAAAACGGAGGATAGGAGGAAGAGGAAGAGAGATAAAGGTGAAAACGAAGGATAGGAGGTAGAGGAAGAGGTATAAAAGTAAAAAAGGAAGGATTGTAGGAAGAGGATAAGGATGAGAGATAGGAGGGGTAGGAGGAAGAGGATGAGAGTTTAAGATACAAAGGAAGGATAGGCGGTAGAGGAAGAGAGAAGATAAGCAAAAAAGAAGAATTGGGAGTAGAGGAAGAGAGGAAAAGGTACAAAGTAAGGAAAAGAATAAGAGAAATTAGATACAAACGAAGGATAAGAGGTAGAGAAAGAGAGATATAGATGAAAAAGTTGGGTAGGAGAAAGAGGAAAAGAGAAAAGGGTAAAAAGGAAGGATAGGAGGTAGAGAAAGAGAGAAAAAGAAGCAATGGGAAGGCTAGGAGGTAGAGATAGAGAGATAAAGATAAAAAGGAAGGATAGGAGGAAGAGGAGAAGAGATAAAGGTAAAAATGAAGGATAGGAGGAAAAGGAAGAGAGATAACGATAAAAAGGAGGGGCAGGAGGAAGAGAGAGGTAAGGTAAAAAAGAAGATAGGAGAAAAAGGAGGAGAGATAAAGGTACAAAGAAGGGAAAGGGGGTAGATGAAGAGAGATAAAGGTAAAAGGAAGGATAGGAGGAAAAGGAAAAGAGATAAAGGTAAAAAGGAGGGGCAGCAGGAAGAGGAAGCGAGATAAAGATACAAAGGAAGGATAGGAGGTAGGTAGAGAGGAAGAGAGATAAAGATACAAAGGAAGGATAGGGGGTAGGTAGAGAGGAAGAGAGATAAAGATACAAAGGAAGGATAGGGGGTAAAAAAGATATATAAATCTGAAAAGGATGGGTATGAGGAAGAGGATTAGAGATAAAGGCGGGAGAGGGAGAGAGATAAAGGGAAAAAGGAAGGATAGGAGGAAGAGAGATAAAGATACAAAGGAACGACAGGAGGAAGGGAGAAAGATAAAGATACAAAGGAAGGATAGGAGGTAGGGAGAGAGAGATAAATCTGAAAAGGATGGGGATGAGGAAGAGGATTAGAGATAAAGGCGGGAGAGGGAGAGGGATAAAGGTAAAAAGGAAGGATAGGAGGTAGAGAAAGAGAAATAAACGTAAAAAGAAGGGGCAGGAGGAAGAGAATGGGGGATAAAGGTAAGAAAGGAGGATAGGGGTAAAGGAAAAGAGATAAAGGTACAAATGAAGGATAGGAGGTAGTGAAAGAGTGATAAGGGATAAGAGTTAGAGATAAGGATAAAAAGAGGGTTATGAGGAACAGGATGAGAGAAAAAATACAAAGGAAGGATATGCGGTAGAGGAAGAAAGATAAAGGTAAAAGGAGGGTTAGGAGGAAGGGTATAAGAGATAAAGGTAAGAGAGAAGGAAAGGAGGTATAGGAAGAGAGATAAAGGGGAAAAGGAAGGATAGGAGGTAGAGGAAGAGAGATAAAGGTGAAAAGGAGGGATTGAAGGAAGAGAATAAGGATGAGAGATAAAGGTAAAAAGAAAGGATAGGAGAAAGGAAAAGAGATAAAGGTACAAAGGAATGATAGACATTAGAGGGAAAGAGATAAAGATACAAAAGGAGGAAAGGAGGTAAAGAAAGGGAGATAAAGGTAAAAAGGAGGGGTAGGAGGAAGAGGAAGAGGGATTAAGGTTAGAGGGCAGAATAGGTGTTAGAGAAAGAAATGGGTAACAAGAAGGATTTGAGGTAGAAAAGAGAAATAAAGTTGAAAAGAAGGGGTAGGAGGAAGAGGATTAGAGATAAAGGTAAGCGAGAAGGATAGGAGAGATAAAGTTACAATTGGAGGTAGTAACAGAAAGATAAAGGTTAAAAGGAGGGACAGGAGGAAAAAAGATGAGAGAGATTCAAAGGAAGGATAGGAGGTAGATGAAGAAGGATAAAGGTAAAACGGAAAGATAGGAGGTGGAGAAAGAGTGATAAGGTAAAAAGGAGGGGTACTTGGAAGAGAATAGGAGATAAAGGTAAGGGAGAAGAAAATGAGGTAGAGGCAGATAAACAAAGGTAAAAAGGAATAAAGGAAGGATAGGAGGTATAGGAAGAGAGATGAAGGTTAAAAGGAAGAATAGGAGGCAGAGAAAGAGAGTTAAAGGTTAAAAGGAAGGATAGGAGATGGATGAAGAGAGATAAAGCTAAAAAAAAGATGTAAGTGGTAAAGGGAGAGAGATAAAGATTTAAGGAAAAGTAGGAGATAAAGATGAGAAGTAAAAGGTATGATGGGAAAGAGAGAAATATCAAAGTTTGAAGGATTGATAGGAGGCATACAGGAAGGATAGGAGGTCGAAGAAGACAGATAAATGTGTATGGAAAGGATAGGAAGTAGTGGATAAGAGGTAAAAGTATAAGTGAAGAATAGGAGGTACATGAAGAAACAAAATGGACAAATATGAGGTAGATGATGAGAGATTAAGTAAACAGGAAAGATAAAAGGTCAAGGAAGAAAGAGAAAAGTAAAAATTAAGGATAGGAGGTAGAGAGATAAAAAGGAAAATGGGGGTTAAAGGGAGAGGATGAGACATAAAGGGAAGCGTTTGAGGTAGGCAAAGAGAGATAAAAATATAAAGAAAGGATAGCAAACAGAGATAAAGAGATAAAGGTACAACGGAAGGATAGGAGAAAGAGGTAAAGAGAAAAAAGTACAAGGGAAGGATAGGAGCAAGAGGTATAGAGATAAAGGTACAAGGGAAGGGGAGTAGGAAGAGGTATAGAGATAAATGTACAAAGGAAAGATACGAGGGAGAGGTATAGAGAAAAAAGTATATGGGAAGGTTAGGAGGAAGAGGTATAGAGATAAAGGTACAAGGGAAGGTTAGGAGGAAGAAGTATAGAGATAAAGGTACAAGGGAAGTAGAGGCGGAAAAGGTATAGAGATAAAGGTACAAAAGAAGGAGAGGCAGAAGAGGTAAAGAGAAAGATTTCGAGGGAAGGATAGGAGGAAGAGGTATAGAGATAAAGGTACAAAAGAAGGATAGAAGGAAGAGGTATAGAGATAAAGGTACAAAAGAAGGATAGAAGGAAGAAGTATAGAGATAAAGGTACAAGGGAAGGATAGGAGGAAGAGGTATAGAGATAAAGATACAAAGGAAGGATAGGAGGAAGAGGTATAGAGATAAAGGTACAAAGGAAGGAGAGGCGGAAGAGGTATAGAGATAAAGGTACAAGGGAAGGATAGGAGGAAGAGGTATAGAGATAAAGGTACAAAAGAAGGATAGAAGGAAGAAGTATAGAGATAAAGGTACAAGGGAAGGATAGGAGGAAGAGGTATAGAGATAAAGGTTCAACGAAAGGATAGGTGGTAGACAAAGAGAGATAAAAGTACAAATAGCAGATAGCAGGCAGAAGTAGAGAAAGGTAAAAGGTAGGGGTAGGAGGAAGAAAGATAAAAAGGGAGGACAGGAGGAAAAGAAAGAGATAAAAGTAAGGAGGAAAGTAAAAAAAAGAGGCAGTAGAAAAAGAGAGGTAATGGTAAAAAGGAGGGTAGGAGTAAGAGGATGAGAATGATAAAGGGTAAAGGAAGATAGATAAAGGTATAGGGAAGGATAGGAGGTAGAGGTTGATAAAGGTATAAGGGGAGGATAGGAGGTGGAGGAAGATAAATTAAGGTATAATGGAAGGATGGGAGGTAGATAGAGAGGTGGTCATAAGGGAAGGATATGGAGTAGAGGAAGTGAATTAAAGGTACAGTGTGGGGGCATTGAAGAAAAGTGTTTTGTTATCGGAAGGTAGAAGAAACAACTATTGAATTGGATGAGGAGGGAAATTGAGTATGAAGATAGATAATTTATGTTAGTAGAAGAGAAGTTTGATTAGTCTCCTTCCGTGTAATACCTGGCCAGGAGTTAGGACGTGCTATGGGTGAAGAGGTCATATGAAGCAAGTTCATATTGCTGTCCTCCCCGAATGTCCCGCATACTTATCTCCTCCTGGACACCCCTAGACAGGATGCAGACGCAGATATGAAAGGAGTGAGTGTGAAAAGTAAATAAAGACATGTACTTAGTTGTCACCGTTAGGTATCCATACATGTTATACTATACCTTGGCAACTCAGCACACTGTTCATTTTTCTGAATATTTTGTTAGAAAAGTTTCTGAGTAATGATGCCAAATCTGACTACGAACAGTGTATATCATTGTATTGAGGGGTGGGTCTAACTCATGTCAATTATCCTTGCATTGATGCATTCAGTCCTCTTCTTAGAAAGGAAAATTTAATCTCATATAGTTTTTTAACAATGCAATTTTAAGATTCTACTCAAATCTTGAATAAAGTTGTAGACCATAAAAAAGTTCTTAGACAAATTTCTTTCCACATGAAAAAACCCCAAAAGTATAGTCTGAAGGTAACATATAAACTGAAATTCTCGTAGAAAAATCATTTATCTTTGCTGTTGGAGGAAAAGAGGAATATGGTTTCCTCAAGTCATGATAGAACCATTTGGCCTTCAAATACAACTTTAACTCCCTCTCCTTTATGAATGTCCCCTATTTCTATTTTTACTTTTTACTGTGAGTAAAGGCTTAACTTTTTGGGAATAGAATTTGTCTGATAATTCTACTTGTTAATGGTCCTTGTCCCTGAAAAAAATAATCAGCTAAAAGATATTTTTCTCATAAGCATATATCTTCTATTGTTATCTTTTTCAGTGTTGAGAGAGAGAGAGAGAGAGAGAGAGAGAGAGAGAGAGAGAGACTCAACATAAAGGAGGATTTCCAATCACCAGTCAGACAAGATGAATTTCTAATTGGTGTAGGAAAAGAATTGAACAGAAAAAAATTGCCTAAGTGTCTCTTCATTTCTGTTCATTAGACATGGAGAGTATCTAAATAGACTCAAAGGTAGAATGGTTGGTTGAATTGTTGTTTAACGTCCCACTTACGAATCTTTCCATAAAGTGGAGACGTATGTCACTGTGTGCTGGTGAAGGGTAAGATATTTTTCCTAGGCTCAGCTCTTATACATTGTAGGCCATAGAGCAGGGAGAGTTTTTTAATGTACCAAACACCTACTGTAACACAAAACCTTGATTTTTACAGTCTCATCCAAAAAGCAGGGACAGTCAACCATGGGATGACTTGAACTGGAACACTGAACCTCAGATCACAAGTTAAAAATGCTAACCACTAGGACAAGACCTAAAAAGGAAGGTTTGGTGCTCTTTCCCATTGTAGAAAAATGTATACATGTTGTGTCATTTGTACATGTATATATTGAAATTGGCTTGTCTTAGAATTTATACAGGAGGGGGAGAACTAAAGAAAAGTTTATGAGCAATGAAAAGAAATGTCTCATTTGTAAACAGAAGTATTGGGTTACTACTAGGTATATAGGAACTCTCTTGTTAATCTATAGCTGTTGTTGCGTTGTTTTTTAACATCCCACTCAAGAATATTTCACTCATATGGAGATGTCACCGTGTGCCGATAGAGGGCGACAAATTTTGCCTGTGCTCGGCACTGCTGGCCGTAGAGCAGGGAGGGTTCTTTAACGTGCCAACACCTACTGTGACACAGGACCTTGGTTTATACTGTCTCATCCGAAGGACAGGGACGGCAAACCGCGTAGTGGTGCTGCAGGAATCGAACCCCGGACCCCTCGGCTCGAAATCGAACATGCTAACCACTCGGCCACGGAAGCCCCCTGTTAATCTATAAGTCTGTCTGTCAATCTGTTGGCTCAAGATAGTTAAAAAAAACATCAATATTTTCTGTTATATGGTTCAATTATGGAAATTTCCTCTAGGCAGGGAGAGTAAAATTAAATTACAGGCCTGTACAGGGAGTATTTCAGAATATTTTAATTTTGAAAGCTTTTGTAAAATGAACAATGAACATTTACTAATCAGTGTTCATTATACAAAAGTTACAAACTGTTCTTGTTGCATTGTTGTTTTACGTCCCATTTAATATTTCACTTATATGGAGACGTCACCGTATTCTGGTGAAGGATAATAAATTTGGACTTAACTTGGTACTGACTACCATTGAGTAGTGAGGGATTTTTTTTACATCACAAGTTTTTTCAATATGGGACCTCATTATTTTTGTCTCACTCAAAGGACAGGATAAGCCAGCTGCCTCTGCTGATTGGATTTGAACCTATGACCTCACATTCTATTTGACCCTGTCACTTTAATCCATCCTAGAGTGATCCAATAAAAAAGCAATACATATGTAGGGGACCATGCCTGAAAATTTTCATCAAAATTCTTGCAGTGGTTTTGAAGAAATCAAAAATGGGAGAAGTAAAGGACAATGTGAGACAGTACCTGATAACTACTAAAAAGGTCTTATTTTTTCAGACAAATTTTGATAATCATGATACAGTTAAAACAAACTTTGGCTTAATTTCAATTATTATTGTAAAGTGAAAATCAAAGATAAATACTAAAGTTTGTATTATAAAAATGGTTTGTCAAATGTTGGTAGGCTGTATTTTTGTTCAACATTCTACATATGAATCTTTCATTAAACATAACCAATGCAGATCAGGGGAGACAAATTTGGCCTATGCTTGTCATTTACTGAGCAATGAAGGTTCATTAACATACAGACACCTAATGTGACACAGAACCTTAGTTTTTACTGTCTCATCTAATAGAATAGATTATTGAGGTAAATGTAAGTCAAAAGAATTAATGTACATGTAATGAGTAGCCACGGGAACCTATTCACATATCAAAAGTTTTGAAAAATATTATTTTATTGGTATAAAATAGTGCATTACGAACAATTTAGCATTCCACATACTTATTTTTATTGATTGTCATCATACCAAAATATATACAATATTTCTTAGAAATGAAAAGAGTAACATGTCAAGAGACAACAAAGTTCAATGTAATGGGTGTTTACATTCAGAGATACATAGTAGTGACTCTTATCCCCTATAAAGTGCCAATGGTCAATCATTTATCCTCTCTTACATTTCTTAACAATAGTATAGTCTAAATATCTAAAAAGTAGTGCAAAGTTTGCTAGGTCAAAAGTCATGGCCCTTAATAACAACCCGTGTCATGTGGAATATATAAAATGTAGATCTATATTATGCGAAAAAGAAAAATCCTATCCGCCATACCAGTACGTCAAATGTTAAAGCCCAGGTCAAAGTCTCTCTGATAACTGAAGTCAAAAGTCATAGCCCTAAAAAAACTTGGTCTTGAGGAAACTATACGTGAAGGTCCTGTCACTTAAAGTTATTGCCACATTTCAAATTTTTATCTGAGTAAGCTCAAGTTAAAATTCAAAGGTTTATGTGTCCATTAATAACTCTTATATAAGGCATCATACACTCGAAGTACCAATACCTTATTCTCTACATTTTATAAGTCTAGGTTAAATAGGTCAAAGTCAAAATGTCAAGATCACAAGGTCAAAAGTTATGGTACCAATAGAAAGGACTTGCCACAAGGAATACACATGTGAAATATGATAACTATGTTGCTTATCCATCAGGAACTATGGTCAATATCTTAGGTTTTTTAGGACAGACAGACTAGAAACTTTGTTTCTGCATAAAAAATTAAACCCAAGGTCACTACTAAGTAAAAATTCATGGCCCTGTTATGAAAACCTTAGCTATAAAAAATTGTGTAAAATACCCAAGTCCATCTCAGTTAAGTGAAAACCAAAGATGGTTTGTAAATACTCAGAGGCCTATTGTCAAAGTCACTTGGTCAAAAGTCATAGCCAAAAGTCCTTATGTGAAATATCAAAGTCCTATCTACTGTAAATAAAAAGCAGGTTATTACCCAAGATTTCAGTAACCAGATCAAAGGTCATGGACCTAAATCAAAGCCCCAGTCATGTTAGTAATTTATATGTGAAATATCAAAGTCCTATCCACCAATACCATTAGAAGTTACATGTACAACATACATGTAGTTAAGTATTCTTAGAGTAAATCAAAGTCTATTGTCAAAAGTCATGGCCTCAAATGAAAAACATGATTATGGAGAATCTATATGTGAAACATCAAAGTCTTAATCGCCATACTTGTATACATGTACACAATTTAATCCCAGTTTAATTTTTTTCAAGTAGGTCAAAGTCTAAGGTCATAATAGGCCAAAAGTCATTGCAATACTGATCTCCAAATACAACCTGATCAAGGATTGTGGAAAACACATTATTTATGGTCTCTTATAATGTTCCAAGTTGCCCCTGATAGCAACATCCAATGGTTACAATTCAGGATTCTGCATGTTCTTACCAAAAACAAATTCACTAATGTTTAAACTAATGATGAATGTTCTTTTTGTAGCATGGAAACTTAGAAGCTGCCAAACATTTATAGAACAGTGCAGTAAAACAGCCTGGATAAATAACTGCCTGTGTTTGAATACATAAGTTGAACTGGGGCCTCCGTGGCTGAGTGGTTAGCGTGTTCGACTTCGAGCCCAGGGGTCCGGGGTTCGATTCCCGCAGCACCACTCTACGGTTGGCCGTCCCTGTCTTTGGGATGAGACAGTAAAAACCGAGGTCCCGTGTCACAGTAGGTGTTGGCATGTTAAAGAACCCTCCCTGCTCTAAGATCAGCAGTGCCAAGCACACGCAAAATTTGTCACCTTTCACCGGCACACGGTGACGTCTCCATATGAGTAAAATATTCTTGAGTGGGACGTTAAACAACAACGCAACAACATAAGTATATGGATAGTACAGTGCTAGCACCAGGTTACATCTAACATAAGAATTATATCACCATACCGAGTGACTACTAACACCGAGTGGTTAGCGTGTTCGACTGCGAATCGGAAGATCCGGGTTCGAGCCACGTCAGCGCCACTCCGCGGTTGGCCGTCCTTGTCCTTCGGATGAGACAGTAAAAATCGCATGTAGATAACCCTTATTTTTGAATTTTTGAGGGGGGATAAAAAATAATCGGGGGTGGACTGTCATTGTCAACAATTTTGGGAATACCATAGGCCAAACCTCTGAAATTTCACATATAGATAGACTTTGATGAGTACTACACATAACAATCTTTATTTTTGATTTTTTAGGCGGGATAAAAAAAATAATGGGGTTGACTTTCAGTGTCAACAAATTGGTTTAGCTCTTGCATTTAGATCCATTGTGGAAAGACCATAGGTCATATATCTTTGAAACTATACATGTAGATATACCTTGATGAGTACGACACATCACAACCATTTTTGAGTTTTGGAGGAGGGGTAAAACAAAATTAATGGGTTAACTTTAAAAGTCAACAATTTTGGAAAAACCATATATGATATCTCTTTGAAACCTAACATGTAGATATACCTTGATGAGTATAACCCGACATCATGGCTCCCTATTTGCCTACTGCTTGGGAGTAAATGGGCTCGAATCCTGCACTGTGGAGACAGCTCATTTTTGGTCCTTCATATGAGACAGTAAATACTGAAACCCTGTGTCATAGAAAATGTTGACAAGTTAAACAATCCTCACTGCTCTATTGCTTCACCAAAATAGGTAGATTGCAGCCCACTAGTCCGAAGGCCCACTATTCCGACAGACCAACTATATATAAATCATTATTTTATGCCCTTCAAATTTATTGAAAAAATTGACTTTGAACTGATGGGCCATCATACTAGTTGGCCCTCTGAAGAGTTGGCCGTCGGACTAGTGGGCTCTCTGAATAGTTGGCCGTCGAACTAGGGAGCCCTCTGAAAAGTTAGCCGTCGAACTATCGGACCGACGTACTAGTGGGCCCGCTGAATAGTTGGCCGTCGGACTATGAACCCTCTGAATAGTTGGCCATTGGATTTGCGAACTGTCGGGCCGTCAGACTTGTGGGCCCTCGGACTAGTGGGCAGTCACCACATAAGTGAAGGACTCTTAAGTTGGATATTGAGCAACGATACAAGCTACAATGTTTAGTCAAAATGTGTCTGCGCCCCCAGATAGCAGTTATTACAAAAGAAGGTCAAAGTCACAAAGTCAAAACCTTTGGTAGCAACAGAAAGGGTGTTATACAGCTATTTTCCACACAGTCGTCTTCCGACCGAACCGAGTGGTTCGCGTGTTCGACTTCTAGCCGAGGAGTCCGGGGTTCGATTCCCGCAGCTCCACTCCGCGGTTGGCCGTCCCTGTCTTTCGGATGAGACAGCAAAAACC
>JACSZP010009277.1:1405-14664 GCA_016161895.1 Pinna nobilis | reverse complement strand
GGGACAAACAGACCAGGGTAATGGACTTTGGAAACTTTGTATAAAGTACAGAATACACCACGCCATGATCGTGTTGTAATACAAAGCTACATTGATCGATACCGCTGCAGATGCCAAACCGAGACCTTGCATATATATTGAGACTTGATTCCAAGCGCCGACAGCACCTTTTCGGAGACGCTGACCAATAGCTAACTCCAGGTAAAATAACGGAATCCCCTCAATGGCTAACATCACCGCATAGGGAATGAGAAAGGCACCTACAAGTATAAGATCAAATTGTATATAGATTTAATAGGGAAAACGAACGCAAAGACTTTAGGAATATGACAATTTGGCAATAATAAAGGTTTCATTGCGGAGAGGAATTGTAAATTGCTCATCGAATTGGAACAGACATCCTTATGGAGTCATCTTTCCCTTATAGCATGCCACAAATTAATTCAATAATTCAACCTTTTGTATCTAACAATTTATATAGAAGATGTATTAATCAGATATATATTTTGTGTTTATGTTATAGAATGCTATCGTTAGCAGTTTTTAAATCCAACTTGAAATAAAATTGCCTGATCAAATGTCACAAAAATATATGATATTTTGACTCATAAATATTCCTAAATTTGGAACTTAAAAGGTATTAAAAGTATTATATTAAACAGAGATGCTAGTACCGATAGAAAAACATCTTGAAATTCGTCTACATCAGAAATAAAACCAAATTTTGCATTTTCTATAGAAAAAAATCCTGATGCCGACGGTTAACTCTGCACGTGATGTGAATGAAAAAAAAATTTACTATTGGTAGTATCAGAGTTATTTACGGCTAAATCTGATCTATCTAGCTAATCAAGGAGTAATCAAATAATTTTAGAAATAGCAAAAGTTGTTAACTCAAATTAAATGTAAACCTATTCAACAGCCTCAACGAAACTTTGAAATCAATTTGTCTGGAGAAATCATTTCCATATATTACCCAGACATACACACATTATTTGTAATAAAACGCTAATTCGAATCGACGTTCAATTAAGCTTACCGTATACAACAAGAGAACCGATGGAGCAGTACGCATATTTAATATATTAGATTTGTCACGATATATCTATTGATACAGTTCCGCCGACAAAAAAGCAAGGTGCTAGAACAACATCGACGAAACGCGTAATCTACAGACTTTGATGTGGTAAACTTTTCTTCTTTTTACACATTTCTCTCACTTCCATCTTCTTGATAAACAGTTCATTATTTTTCTTTATTCTCCTACAAATGCAATGTCAATATATTTTCTTTATTCATAATACAGCGTTTTCTTCACTAACTGAAATATGAACAACGCAATCTTCCATCTCCTATTCTTAATATGAATTACTCCGTTTACTTGATCAAGGTATAGTGCTCACGACGGATGTAACCGGTCAACAGGGAATGTGCACTCGTCCTAGGCACCCCATCCCATCTCTAGTGTGTCCCAGGGTCGGTGTTTATCTATCTATCTATCTATCTATCTATCTATCTATCTCTCTCTCTCTCTCTCTCTCTGTCTGTCTGTCTCTCACTCTATCTGTCTGTCTGTCTATCAGTTACCTTTTTTATGAAGACCACGAGAAGAATTTGTCAGTTTCAATTGTAAAATTCAACATAGTATTACGTGTACAGTTGCCTTGTTGAAGTTCCTTTGCACGCAGCAGAATTAAGATGTTTTTACTTGAAAATAGATTTTCTCAGCGGTCGGGTTACACATGTAGAGTTATTTCCATCTCGGACATAAATAGCCAATAATACTGAGTGAAATAATTACATTGAGGGGGTTCGTTGACCTTTTCAATCTTAATAATATTTTCCCCTTCAACTAGTGTCTTTTTCTCATATTTTGCTCATTAACAGGCTTAGCATGAGAACAGAAGGAGATAGAATAGACTTAAATGTAACGTAAACGACACTAAAATAATAAGAAAATTGCTATGACTATTAAGTAATTCTTTTTATACCATTATTTATGGCATTAATGGATAAATCTTTATCAAGAAAGTTGTGTAAAATACAAGACATTTTTTCCAAAACCATCACAGTTTAACTACCATTGAAATCGACAAATGGCTGTCAAGGAAAATAGTTTTGTACGTTACTGGAATTTTTTATTCATAAAATGAAATTCTGAGCTGCTTTTCGTCAGTGAATGTTGAATCCTGTATACTTATTATGTCGAGGAACCAACTCTTCTTATTTAATTTGAATTGAACCTCGGGGTTACAAGCAGGTTCTGATTGGTCAACTAAGGATTCTTACTTCTCCATAGCACCTGATCCCACTTCAGGTTGGATGACTGCATTCATTACAAATTATCTTTTGTGTTAGCGGTTGCACATTGCTTTTATCAATGTCTTGCATCTAACTTTTACTATGATTCTGTGTTCTGTATTTATTTCTTCGTTGTCATCGATACATTATTTCTTCTCATGTCCCTCCTTACCGCAACAAGCGAGTAATTTGTCAATACAGGCAGAAATCATCTTGTTTCTTTTGCTATACATAAAATAAAGCCAAACAGGTAACCTTAAAGTGAACCGCAGTTGCGCATGTGATTACTATGTTTGTTATTGTTATTGTTATTTTGGTTGGAAAAATCGACTTAATCAAATGTAAATTTTTCAGTAACTAGTTTTTGTTCTGTTGGGCTCGAACCGAAGAAATAAAAACGTCTTTCTTCGCATCATGCGTCATCACAAGTTTTGATCTTTCATTGATTGATAATCACCCATATTATGACTAGAAATACCAGTTAATTAGATTTATTTATAACACCATAACAGTTCGCACATAAAAGCTAACACTGGCGGTTCAGGAAGTTGTGGGACGAGAATAGCCTTTGGATTTGTATTTTGGATCGTTCTCATCGATCAGCTTTAATTTCTTTGGAGACTACGTGTACCTTGGTGTAGTGATGAAGCAGATATTAACATAAAATCGTGAATCTGCATAAATCTCAATGTTTATAGTTCTCCCCAAGAGGATATACAAATACCTAACTGCATGCATACATGCACACATCTATATATACCCTAAATACATTAAATCTTGAGACCATGTAAGGGAAGGTGCAAAAAGGGTAACATATGACAAGTGGTCTCTAAATTCAGGTGAATTATACAAAAAAACACAATCTAGTAGTAAAACATTTAGGTCATATAAGGTGCGTAGTCTTTTAAGTATTCAAGACTCACAGCCGAGACGAGGTTTTATCCCATTTTGTCCGATGTATATTGAAAAAGCTACCGATGAAGATGAAGACTACAGAAATTTACAAGAAACAATTTGGAAAATGTACCTAGTAACGAAAGATGGAAAAAGTCTGGTAGAATACGAACGGATGCTAATGACTTATCTTCAGGAACAATTGGAAATATGACATAGGATGGGAACATGTCATCGAACGCTGTCTGTTAAATATGACATAGGAGGAAACATGTCATCGAAAGCTGTCAGTTAAATATGACATAGGATGGGAACATGTCATCGAACGCTGTCAGTTAAATATGACATAGGATGGGAACATGTAATCGAACGCTGTCAGTTAAATATGACATAGGTTGGGAACATGTTATCGAACGCTGTCAGTTAAATATGACATAGGATGGGAACATGTCATCGAACGCTGTCAGTTAAATATGACATAGGATGGAACATGTCATCGAACGCTGTCAGTTGAATATGACATAGGATGGGAACATGTCATCGAACGCTGTCATTTAAATATGACATAAGATTGGAACATGGCATCGAACGCTGTCAGTTGTTGACATGCAACAATGGTTAAAATGTTCCGTTGAAACCCCCTTGTGTTCGGAAAAATAAAAACCCATCGCTTTAGCCCGATAATTATCAAGGAAAATGGATTGTAGAAAATTCGATCGATTTTTTCATTAAGGTCCAAAAACATCTTGAGTTATTTCTGGAAATTCGCATGTCAAAACAAATATAAAGATATTTTATTGGCAAATTACAATTGCTAAAGGATATTTACAAACATGATGCAAGAAACACATGTCAAAATAAATGATATCATTGAAATCTTAAATCTTAAATATAGCATTAATCGATAATTCATTGAAAATAACTGTCTATATTGTGTCGGATGTATTTAATCCTTCACACGACAAGGATTATAAGTACACACTACTAGATAACTTCCATTAATGAAAGACAACACACATAAAAAAACTAATTTTGGATATATGGCAGTACATAACGAAAAATATGTCTTAAGTAGCTACCGTTAGATAAACGCTAGATACAGTGACAGTGACAGACTTGAAATAAGATATACTGTATACAGGGTTATTTTTGCCCTAATGCGATTGCAAATACAAATGTAATTTCGCCCCGTTTTAAATTCGCACATTTTCGTCATGATTCTATTCAATGAATTTACCATTTCGATTTCGCCCAGTTTTGAATTCGCCGACTGACTATGGGGACGAAAGGGGCGAAAATAAAACGGGGGCGAAAATTTCCCTGTATACAGTAGTCCAAATGGACAATTTACCATATTTAAGAATTGTAAGTCACTGTGAATCATTGTTTTATGAAATAATGATGAAAATACAATATTTCATCAAGAACGAATTTCAAATGGGATGTTCCTCGTTAATAACTTAAGAACACATATTGTTGATGGTTGGCATGTGGTCGGTTGTAAAAGCAGGAAGTGTGGTAGAAAATTCTTTACGTTACCATCAATAATGCAACACATGATAATGCCCGATTGCAGAAAGGGCACGAGAACTTCATTTAAACATAGAAATATAACAAAACTAGTGCCAACCACCTCGACATTAAATTGACGGGATGTTTTTGTTGGCGTTCTTGGAGTGATAAGCTGTGTTATATGAATCGCAGTGTCCCTTTAATGTAGCAATGTAGTTTAACGTTCTTCTCAAGTACCTCTCGCTTATATAAAAATGCAATCGTGTGCCAGTGAAAGCCTACAAAATTACAAAAAATACAAATGCACCCGGGAAGAGACCACCGGCTATCCGCAAGTAAACTGGCAAACCTCACATAATCAGTTTCGATTCCAGCGAGGCTCGAAAAGAGATAAAAGAAGATGTGTAAGTTCTAGTAGGATGACTGGAATCGCAATTATGTTTTAACGAGTGAATAGAATCATGCCTTCTGATAGAATGATATTTTTCTATCGGTATTGCTGTTTAGTTAGTCAAAATTTATCAGCGATTCCTAAGCTAAATGAGCACAGACAGCAGGCGTCTTAATGGATGCATTCATTTTGCGTAGACTTCTTTTGTAGAATACAGAATTCTCATACTGAAATGCTGAGGAGAAAAAGAAACACATAAACAGTAGACAGATCTAATTGCCTTTTTCTCGGGAGATTCATCTAAGAATAAAGCATTGTTCTATGTTGCCAGAAACTTGATAAGATGAAATGTAAATGTATAACAATGAAGCCAGTCCTAGGTATTTTATCCTTAATGCCTATCCTTAATTAGAAATAGAGTAAGTTAACAACAGGAAACAACACAAATTGACCGAAAAAAAAATCAAGATGACAATTGAATTGAATGCTTCTTTGAATCACAATTAATCTAAAGTCACATATTCAGAAGATTTGTTTATTCAGTTCTATCTGATATTTTCAGGTGGTCTACCTTTGATTTGAACTAGCCTGTGTTTTAGATGATCTAAAAGGTGGCCTCCATAATCTGTGTTTGTAGGTAGTCTGGGTTTTAGGAGGCGCGTGTTTTAATTGGTAGGTGGCCTGTGTTTTAGTCTGACTGTGTTTCAGTGGTCCTGTGTTTTAGATGATTTAAAAGGTTGCCTGCATAATCTGTGTTTGTAGGTAGTCTGTGTTTTAGGAGGCCCGTGTTTTAATTGGTTGTGCTTTTAGGTGGCCTGTGTTTTAGTCTGACTGTGTTTCAGTGGTCCGTGTTTTAGGCGACCTATGTTTTAGATGACCGGTGTTTAAGGTTGATTGTGATTAACATTGATTTTGTGGTGGTCTGTGTTTTACTTAGCCTGTGTTTTAGGTGCCATGTGGCTTTAAATTGCCTATGTTTTAGATTGGCTTTTGTTTTTCTGCTTTATGACAATCCGTAAGCAAAAAAAAAAAAAAAACAGAAGTAACTTGCAATTACCTTAACTTGAGAAGGCCAAAAACTTAGACCTGGCAGTATTTTCCGTATTTACAATTTAATTGTTACATTTTGTTGAATGTATACTAACTAGTAAAGCAAAAAGGGCGACTGTTTTATATGTATGTAAGTCTCATGTCATTTAGGAAAAAGAGAGTAGGATCCGAAAAGAGATTAGACGGAGTGTGAAATTGATAGTACAGTTGCCATGGTAATATCCATGCTGGTACAGCATTCTCAAAAGTAATTCGATTTAAATGCTAGACATCTATTTGATACGAGATAGTATTCAATTGGATTTCAAGAATGTCAATGCATTTTGTTTTTTTATCAGTAAAGACACTCAAATGGGATCCGTTCACAATGAAATTAGAAGTCGTGATTACCAGAACCACCATCAATTCGCTAATTTTCGGCGGTACAATAGTGTGTTCTCAAGTAGAATGTTTGACTGAATTAAATATTGAGCTACTCATTCAACAGTTACCGTTAAATCTCATTTGCAGACTGCGACGAATGTGATCTATTTCTTACATGTTTCATTAGACTTTGTTCGTTATCTGCAGGTCAACTTGGGGTTTCAGAGGTTCGTACTAGATCAATATCTACTAGATTTACATATTGTCATATTGTTTTCCTCAGATTTCTGACTTTAGTTTTACTTGATAAACTATTAAACGTGGAAAGTTGTCATATTAAGGACTGGAAAATTAAATATAATTATCATCTTAGGCAAATTGCAAAATCAAAAAAAAGTACCTAGCATGGTAAGCAACTCTTGAGGGGAGGGAACTTGTACCGAAATCTAGGGAAACGTTACGCGTTGTATTTGATTTTACAGAATAATACGCTTTAAGGAAATATTCCTCTTAAAATGATTTTCTCTCATAACCGCAATCGCAATCATAATACTCAGACAAGGATACGATGTTGCACGCCAAGTAACCAAAGGAATGTAATTGTCGATGAATGTAAAAAAGTATTCTGGAGTACAACACTGTTCAGAGGCTTTTATATCTCCAATCAGAGCAAATACTGTCTTTAATTCCTGTGTATCGAGTTTGACCTTCTACCGAATTAACGTTATTATTGTAGCGTTCTAAAACCGGAATTTGATACCTGGTACCATCTCGTGTGGGGTATTTAAGAATTCAAATATTTCATACTGTGGCTGTTATAATTACCACCCTTGTCGTATTTTACCTGGCATGGAGTATTCAATGATATCCCTAGGTACCTCTTTATTTTACTTCTAATGAATCTGGCATTATAAACCTTCCGATTAATAAGCTTCGGAACGTCGCACCTGATACCTTCACAATGTTTGTGATTTCACAAGATCCATATAAAGCTCTGGAATCGATGATTGTGTATATCTCTCACGTCCTAGCCCCACTTATTTACCATCAATCATAATTATGTGGGAGATAATATGGAAATGTGACCTTTTCCTTTTACGTAATATTGTTACCTTATCAGCAAAATAGTGGGAGACGTCTTTTATTCCCCGACTATAACGATTTGTTCACCGATAGAAAATACAAAGAAGATTATAGTAATGAGTTATTTTATCAGAATACGGTTACAAAATGCTTGTTTGATTTATTTTACCCATTGCTTTAAGATAAGGTTCTAAATGAAAGGCGTATTATATTACATTTCAAAAAAGAGTTGTGACATCATATCAACATTTGACCTTTTAGACGGAAACTCTCGTAATTGTCAGCTTCCAACGCTTCAGTATGACCATCAAAGTAGTTTACAAGTCAGTGATTACAATCTCAAAAGAAGATAACATTAACAACGTAAAGTGTGTAATACTGGCATTGCCCACGAAATCTATACAAGGGGGCAGAAAACAACTTCAGTAAGACTCATTTGTGGATTGACGTCAGGCATTGTAAAAACAAAGTTAATAGTTGTACAGTGTTCCTAATACTTAATGATGTCCAACAACTTTTTAAAATGAAATATGACATGAGCTTTTTATGATCTTTCGTACGAATTTGTAAGCTGTAATACTGTCCTCGAAAAACATGTTAAACCAAATGAGTAAATTGACAAAGAAATGATTCAATATATTAATAAATGAACTATAAAAAATATATTAGAGCCTCGTTGATCCAGACACCTTCGACTCCAGATAAACGTTTCGGATTAAAATATCATACGAAAGACTGAAGCAAACTTTTCATTGTGGCAAGTACAATTTAAAAATTCTGTCTCAAACAAATTCCAATCGAAAAATAAAGTATCAGCTTTTTGGCGTTCCTACTAGTTGGATTGAAATAATTTCTTATAAAGTTCTACGGTCGCCAACATGACCTTGTTGACCATTATAAAATATCGATTTTACAGATGATGAGGGATAAATTCCCCTTGTCACATATCTAATCCCGTCCATTTTCACGTTTATGACCATCACCGATCGTAACTTGTCCCCGTATTCGGCGATATGTGACCCGACGGGTGCCGCACGCGGAGCAGGAGTTGCTTGCCCTTTCCGGAGCACCAGAACTCACCCCCGGTTTTGGTGGGGTTCGTGTTATTCTAATTTTTGTTTTACACGTCTTGTTGTGTCGATTGCTGTTTGTGTTATTGTCTCTTTTTGTTTTGGTCATGGTTTTGTATGCTTTTTGATTTTTGCATTTTTATTGCCCCCCCTTGGTATCATAAACTTTCATCTTTTTATAAAACAATCATCCTAGGATCCAAAAGAGGATCAACCTACCACGACCTGATAAGAGAGCAGAAACCTTATGCTCTACATGTATTTGTAAACCAGAATGTCTTGGCAGCGATGTGCTTGTTGGGAAGCTTTAAATAAACCTCTTTCTCGAACTGTCAGGATATAAACATCTTCGCACATTTCACACGAAGACCAAATTTGTTGAACAATGCCAACAGTAGAGAGCTAAAGATTGAATCCAGATGTATTGTCGATACGACTAGTTGAGGTTGAAATCCGACAATTGATTCATGATAACAATAAAGACAATTCATGATTTATAATATGAAGTACGCTTAGCGCAATAAAAACCATTTGTTTGAACAAATCGCAGCAATTGAATTGCAGAATTAGGCTTAAAGAATCACGTCTAGGATTTAGTGGAACGTCTTGTATCGATTCGATCACACTTATTTCCTTGCAAAGCTTTATTACGTCAGTTATTATCTTTAGTAAACTGAGAGGTATTCAGCAAGAAGGATTAGATTGCTAAGCATTGTTCATTTTGAGTGCGTTTGGTTTTCCAAGAGCACATGACATTTTCAACCGAAAATGACATTCAACCGACCTCGTAGGCTTTTCGTGGAACTTTTGCGACTGGTGTAGCATGCCAACAAGGGACTCTGGCTCCTTCCGGACACCAGGTCTCATCCCATTCGGGATTTGCAATTGTTTTATATGTTAAGGCCAAATATTATTCCTCAACGTGTCATGTTTATTGATAATTGGATTTTCTGACACCCCTTGATTCTTCTGCAAGTTGATGTATAATCATTAACCTTAAAGAAGAACATTTAATAGTTTATGATTAATTACCATTATTTTTGCCTGTATTCTTTTTCCTTAGCTCCGACTTTAGACCCTAATTGTTTAAGCTGATGTCAGTAGCATACGTCATCCCGAAATGCCCATCTTTTCTTTCCAAGCATGTACACAATGACAACTATTGCTATGATTGTTAATTCTTCAATAAAGTCAAGCCCTGGCATTCCTTTGTCAGACGATCGCTTCATATCAATCATTAGCAATGATCATCACATAGGGAACAAGTTGTTTTCCCACTGCTTATACTTAACCGAGGTTGTAATATAACTGACTATCGTTTAAAGATTCCAGTTGGACTCCAGGGTTTGGCAGTGTCCAAGATGGTTTATCCAAAGATTCAATTCAACCAATTTTGTAACAAAGCATTTGTAGATCTAAACTAGAATTTATTTCATTTCTTGGTTAAAATCTAAACAGTGAATGAACGAGATTATCCAGTATATTCGTTGTACATATATATACGCATACTATCGTTATACCAAAGTAAATTCTGTTTAACAAACACATATGAAGAGTGGTTAAAAACAAATAATAGAATGGTTCCCTATACTGATGTAGCTCAGAATAAACATGTTTGCGTTTGTCTTTATTTGAAGTGATGGCATGTGAGGGATTTGTTATTATACTGTTAAGATCCTATTGCTACTCGTTGAAAATCGTGCTACTCGACATTGAAGTAGTACTAGTGAGTATCAATGGTCTGTTAGGGTTTCTAATTCAAGCTCGGTTTATTGTATTGTGCCTATTGATCAATGTAACGGCAGTTATTATCACTATTGATATTAGTTGCTGTTTAAATAAAAGCCAAATCTTTATGACACCTCATAATTCTTAGATGAATCTATTTTACATATATATTGACTTATTAATGCAAATTATGGCAAAAAGATGCAGTATGCAAATGACCGGTTTTTCATCTTGATGCTCAAAAGTATAAATACTGTACAAAGGGAAATAATTTTGCCCCCTTTTTTCACCACTTTCGTCCCTTTCGTCAGTAGGCGAATTTAAAATGGGTCGAATTCAAAAGGGTAATTTAATTGAAAAGAATTTTGTCGAGACTGGGCGAATTCAAAACAGGGCGAAACTGTTTGCATTTTGGCGAAAATAAAGTTGGACGAAAATAACCCTGTTTATAGTTTATTTATTAAAATACTTATGTGAACCTGTTGTCTATTAAAACAGTCAACAACTACATGTATCACAAAGTCCCCGCAAAATGAATGAAAACAAGATATTTTCCCATACAAACTTATCTTAAATTTGATAATACAAACTTAATGATAAGTGAGAATCATAATTATCTGTTTTGCTAAAATTTTTGAATTTAAGATGACGGGAAATTTATAGTTTTTTGATTTACAATTTGGGGTGACCATTAGAATGGTATCGCCCAGCTTGGTGATTGACATTGAAATACTAGGACTGTTTTTTGAAAACTTTATACGAAATAGGTCGGCACGAAAAATAAAACTGCAGAAGTGCCAAGGGAAAATCTAAGTCCTAGTAAACATGAAAAGTCTAGGGAAAATGTGGCGCAATGTGGAAAACAATTGCAGAACCCGTAAGGGAAACATCAGAAAAATAGACATGTAGTGTGGAAATCATACTAATTTTGATATACAAATGTATTATAAAATCTTGTACTTGCCTCCCCCATTTTTCTGTGTAAGATATGGAAACCTCCAGACATTTCCGAGACCAACTGCATATCCGATCAGTGATAGTAAGAACTCGGCCCGGCTATCCCATGTTTCACGCTCTTCACCTAGAAAAAGGGGGAAAATGGGGTAATTACATATCTCTACAAAAATGTTGTTGTTGTTGTTGTTATTGTTGTTGTTGTTGAATGTCCCTCTCAATAATATTTCACTTATATGAAAACGTCATTGTATGCCGATGAAGGACTGTATAAAACTGGCCTATGCTCGGCATTTTTGGCCATTGAACAGGATGGTTCTTAAACATGCCAATATCTACTACGACAAAGAACCTCGGTTTTTACCATCTCGCCCGAAACACAGGGACTGCCAACAGCAAAGCGGCGGGGAGTCGAACACACGACCCCATGTTTATAAAGCGAACAGACTAACATGGTTTTGTCAACACTGTAGTTCTACAACGTAAAAAAGGAAGAAGAATTGGGGTACATCTACATCAACTTGAACGTAGAAGCAATGAGAAGCAAAATGTCAATATAAAGAAAAAAACTATGACAAAAAGTACAAACGAAAACTGATTGATTTTATACTTGTAATGTAATTTGAAACACTATACATCAAGGTTTGATGTTAAAAATAAATCAAAGCATAATGAGAAAAAAAATTATGGCGTTCATTTATTGTGATGGCGTATTGATTTCATTTTATTGTTGCAGATTCACAGTTCTTGCCTGAATGCAAAGTTTCTAAATCTAGACATTTCACCTGTTCATTTAATGCATGTTACGCAATTTACAAATTAATGGCATGCGTTAACATTGCAACATTGGGATTTTCTCAATACTCGCTTATAGATTACAGTTAATAAACATACACTTGAAATTTATATATCTACATACCCTCTTGAAGCAATATAGTGCTCAAATCATCAGAAACTAAAAGGTTTTGTTCAATGCCTAGTGCTACTTTAGTGATATATGTGAAAAGGATAATTTATATTTGTATACGTTTTCAATTTTTTGTTTACATGAATCATTTTTTTTTAAATTGCCTTTATCCAGATAAGCTTTTCACCAAACTACGAAATATATTTCTGTAATTTATCAACGCATAAAAAGGTAAGGTAACGAACAGTGACCGATCTCAAAATTCCTATAAGGAAGACAAGTATAACGATTTGGGAAAACACGGACCCCTGGAAACACCAGAGGTGGGATCAAGTGCCTAGCACGAGTAAACATTTTCCGTTGACAGGTCACAACCGGATACGAATCTAAGAAACATAAATAACGAATAACCAATAGTGCAGGTAACAAAACCCAAATCCGGATACGGACCTCTGGATATTAATAGGTGGGATCAGGTGTAATGGAGGTATAAGCATCTCCTGTTGCTCCGTCACACACGATGGAAGTTCAAAGTCAATCAAAGGAATTTATAGAAATACAAATGTTCGTTACCATCGGTCATAACGAGTCAACAGTAGTTTTCGAATAAGTAGATATGTGACTCAAGAATGGAAACAATTAATTAAAAGAATGAATGTCTGTCGTAATCCGGTAATTAGAACGATTCAGCATCAATTATCTTAGTATGTCAACAGTTTATGCAGTAAAACGAAAGAGTTGTGTCAGATGCAAACAACGTCTTTGCGGTGCCGACCTCGTAAAAATTCACATCCAATATGATATAAAAATTGAATTATAGATAGATGTACAAAAATCTAAGTCCCAATAATTATAACAAGTTTAGACTAATACCGGTATCATGAACAGCATTGCAAGTCCCTAACGGAATGGAACCGGTGTCTGGACGTAGTCAGCTTCCCCTGTTGACATGCCACACCCGATGCAAATGTTCGACGGAAGCACACGATGTTCAGTGAAAAAAAAA
>JACSZP010009272.1:20840-44392 GCA_016161895.1 Pinna nobilis | reverse complement strand
TTTTTTTCTGTCTTTTTGTTTGTTTGTTTTGTTATGCTTTTTTTATTCGTTTTCTTTTTCTTTTCTATTATTTTGTTTTGTTTATAAAAGAAAATGAAAGTAGGGCCTATCCCGAATTTAGTGTTGTACTCGGGACGGGAAGGGATGTATTTTATTCATTTTCTATTATACATGTATATTTCTTGGTTTCACCTCTTAGTGTTAATTAGGAACAAAGAACAGTCAACATAATATTCAACTGAATCTTGGGTATAAGGAAAATGAAATAATCGGGAATGCTTGATATTCCATTTCAACAATTTCAAATTCTTTGTTGGCACCAATACAGTCATGCGTGCAGGTAGAGGGGGTTAGGACCCCCCTGGAATTGGCAAAGTTTACACCAACATTGGTCAGTGATGCTTAGATTCTTATTTTAACTTGGTTATAATTTTCTCTTGACAAAAGTTCGACCTCTCCTCGAACAATTTCTACATTTCTACCACGCCCCCTAAAAAAATCTGAACATCATGGATCCGCGTATGACACATTACAAGTGATGTTGGTCAGTACGATAAATCAGTAAGAGGTCTTGATCAAAGTAATAACTTACAAAACACGCATAAGGGATCGGCAATATAACGTCCACTCTGTTTTCATGCGCAGATCTAAGATTTCAAGTTTTTCAGGAAAGGGGGGGGGGGGGGGGGGGGNNGGGGGGGTTCGAACTTGTGGCAAGAAAAACAAACGTTGTAATTCAATTTTTACTTTTGCATAAATCATGATGGTACTTTGCCAATCCCAGAGGGCAGGGGGTGGTGGTCAGGATTCCCAAATTCTCCCCTCTAGATCCGCGCATCATGTTTCTTTCAGCGGAATGACAACTTTTTGTTGCCACATTTTTAGAGTATGCCAACAAGTGATATTATATGACAGATGTTTTATTCTAATAGTAACTACTACACCTTCTTGACAATCTCGAGAGTATCACCCTTGCCGTAATTAGAAACCTGTTTTGAAAAAAAAAATCGTCTAAAAGAAAAACGACATTTGCAAGAAAGAGCAATTAGCAATGAGTTCAAAGTCAAAATTAACTTTACGCATTTCTTTGACATTATTCAACTCCGATCCATCCAAAAAACAAACTAAAGGTTCCTCACAAGTGTTTTATAACATAACGGAAATACCGGCTTGCGTCCTTCACATTTACAAGTGTTGCGATCGAACTTCGGAACGGACATGGACAGCAAGTATACTGGAAAATGTTACGAATCATGTAAACATTGGAATCTTAAAAGGTTCATCTCTCTCTCTCTCTCTCTCTCTCTCTCTCTCTCTCTCTCATGAATCACTTGAAACTGTTGGAGGATTGCCCGGGGCCTCACAAGCACTACTAGAAAATTCTGGACATCAAATTTCCTTGCAAGTCTGTGAAGTACGGAATCAGCCATTTTAGTTAACAAAACATTAACTGGAACAGAATAAAATCCTCACTGAAAATAACTGCAAAACTTATCTGGAAACTACCAGGTAGGCGGGTGTCTCAGATAACACGCCGTGACTTGTTGCCGAAGGAGGATTGTCATCGAAATTTAGAGTTTAGAGATACGATAAGAATGTGACCACATATGAATCGGATTATCCAGGTCGACGTCAACCCGCCCAGCCCCAAAATTTGAGAAATACTATATAACACAAACTTGAACAAGCATTGGGAACTTAACAGATATACACCATTTCACGATGAATCGGTACATCCCGTCAGTATCCAGAGAAAGTGACGTATGTACCAATCTGCTTTTGATATTTAAGTTTGTTAATTATTCATCTCGTCGTTGAATAAAGTTCTTTTTTTTTTCTTTTCAAACTTAATCACAACTGCGGAACATTTAATAAAATTCTCGTTTATTCAAACAAACAATTGATTTTAAAAAAGTACAATTAAGTATATGTACATCAGTATTTAAAGCGCTCGTAAGAAATATGAATGCGGGACATTTGAGAACATTCGAGCATGAAAAGCAAACGAACCGAAAATATAATAAGCTTTCGATGATCTCATCTGTACAGTTCCAAGTAACTAACGTGAAAGTGAAAGTATGATACATGCGCGGATACAGAGGAGGGGGGTGGGGTGGGGTTCCGCGCATGGCATGGGTATGGTATTGTTGTTTAACGTCCCACTCAAGAATATTTCACTCTCATGGAGATGTTACCGTGTGCCGGTGAAGGGATACAAATTTTGCCTATGCTCGGCAATGCTGGCCGTAGAACAGGGAGGGTTCTTTAACGTGCCAACACCTACATTGTACATGTACTGTGACACTGGACCTTGGTTTTTACTGTCTCGTCCGAAAGACAGGGACGGAAAGTGAAAGTACTAGTATGGCATCGAGGAGGTCAACTAATACTCGAGAAGGCATATATAATTATACATGCATATATTTATAACATTCTTTAATACAGTCAAATGTTGCATTACCGTCTAGGCTGTCCAGATGAGGTATAAACATCGCTTCTTTGGTAAAATATTTTCTTTTTTCCCCCCTCACAAATAGCTAGTACATCCAGTTTTTGATAAACCTTTAATTAGTAGGGTAACAAGGAAAAAATTCGAATGGACACGGAACAAAACTCCGGACCCGGCTATTGGTATGATGCATTTATAGCTCATGCGGAAGCCGACTTGAATTTCGCAAGAGACATTTTGAAAGCTATTGAGGAAAAGGGATTAAAGTGTATATTTGCTTTGCGAGATTTCAAAGCTGGCCACGCTATCGTGGAAAATATAGCCTCTGCTATCCACAGGTAGGTGTCAAACGGTTAATGTTCTAAACTTGCTGAGAGAGAGAGAGAGAGAGAGAGAGAGAGAGAGAGAGAGAGAGGTGTAACCGGCCTTGAAGATGGGTTAAGTGAATGAACGTATGGTCGACATAAAGAATGTTTAAGATCAGATGATATTCGATCTTGATAAATCAGGATCTGGCACCATAAATCTTGAGAATTAACTTAAGTCTGAGAATTTACTCAACTTCAGCTCATGCCGAATTCTGATTGGTTGTGAGGCTAGAGTTGAGAAGTTCCTCAGACTTAAGTTAATTCTGAAGTTTTATTGTGACCAGCCCAGATTCAGAGAAAAAATATATATATATATATAGGCTATATATATATGTATAAACAATGTATTAAAGATAAAAAATGAAAATTATTATAGTGAAATGACAGTAATATTCATGATAACAATGATGATTATGATAATGATGATGATGGTTGATGATAAGTTATAACTGTAATGAAAATAATAATGATAGTTATGTTAATATTTATTTAATTATTATAACAATGATGACGACGATGTTGATGATGACGACGATGAATAATTATAACTATAATAAAAATGATAATGATAGATATGTTATTGTTTTTTTCTATTTCGGAACCCTTACCCCAAGTTTGTGTTGTGGATGATGTTGAAAAAGACAAAACGTGAAAAATTGATCTTAAAATTATTTGTTTATCTATCAATTCAGATCGAGGAAAATAATCATGATTGTGTCCAAAGCTTCACTGAAGAGTGAATGGTGCAATTATGAGATGCTAGCGGCTATTAATGAATCTCACGCACAGAACTCCGTCAAACTCCTCCCCGTGATCCTACAAGACGTCCCAGATGAAGATATACCGATGCCACTCCGATTTGTGGTATACATCCACATGGCACGTGACCCGAACTACCTCGAAAAACTTCTCAGCGCCTTGTCTTGTGAGTGTCTCTTATTAACTACTTGAGTTTAAACACATATCATATTACAACTAATAGATACGTGTGGTTATGTTACAATGAGCATTTATATAATATATAATTTATGGTCATTTGTAGTTTTTTTTTGTGTGTTTCTATTATTGTTATGAAATTTTACTATCTAGATTTATTCATTCATATGAAGGCTAAGCACTAAGATATATATACGTCACCGAAACATTATTAGACCAATACAGATGCTCAGCACTCGGATATACATGTATATGTAGCTGGACACGGTCACTGTAGATGTCGAACACGCTAACCACTCAGCCACGGAGGCCCACATGTATATGTAACTGGACACGGTCACTGTAGATGTCGAACACTTGTCGAAATTTGAAGCCCCTCAATGGCATTTATCTACGCCCTCGGCATTTGCACTGTGCATGCATATATAGTTTACAGTCAAAAAGTCTAGTTTACACATGAAACCCTACATTTGTCTGCTTCCAACGGCATGTACACTGTACATACATATATAGTCTACAGTTAAAAAAAAATAAGGACGGACCAAGTGACAGATTCTAAGCTGTAATGTTACACAACAATATGTTACACAACAATAACTAAAATCATTCAAATATGGGGATAATTTCAATGTGACCCCGTGCAGCCTTGGAGGATATTTATTTTCTAAGGTATTATCATTAAACAAACCGCCAGAATAGTTATCACGAAAATATGCCAATTCCAATCTAATTACAGGTTGGTCTTAAGAAAAAGAAAGTAGCAGATACCAAAGGGGGGGGGGGGGGGGGGGGGNNGGGGGGCATCCAAAATTCAACAAACCATCTAGTCACAAGGAACCCTTGACGTGGTTCCGTATTTCTGATTTACCACGAGTTACCTTGTCAGAGGGGTCTCCTAGGCCGCATGGTTAGAGCATTGCGCTTTAAACCACTCAGTCGCTCACCTCTTGTCAGCATGGGTTCGAAACTCGCAGAAACTTAAACTGATTATGTGAGAAAGTTTGCCAATTTACTTGCAGATGACCGTGGTCTCTCCCCGGATACATTTGTAGACGGACTCTCTCCTCCACCAATAAACACTGGCTGACACCATGTGACTGAACGATTGTCGAGTCAGTGTAGCGTAAAAAAAGAAAAAAAAACCTTTTAAGATAAACTTGAACATGGAATATGGGATATCAAATTAGACTAGCCAACTTCAAATATTCGTTCGACGGACTACCAGCTTAAAACTGTTTCAGTTTACCCGTCATTTTGTTTACAGGCCAGGATGTTGCCTGGGAGACACTTTTGCCAGCAGGAAATCTTGCACATGGTTTAGCATGGAGCTACTACTACGGATATCTGAAGTTAATATTACCAGGTAACCGTCTATGTACATCGCTAAGGCTGAAGCGTAAGATGTCTGGGTGTTTTACTCTACTTGTTGAGTTATTGCAGGTAAACGGTGACTTACATGTACACATGTTACAGCAATGCTAATCAACACTGAATTGTCCTATGACATATGTGTAATATATTTGTAAGAAGTACTACCTGTAGTATATGCAGTAAAAGTAGTAATAATGCATGTAGTAATATATAGGACGATGTAAGGATAGAAGGATTTTATCTCTTGTGAGGCAACTATTGGCATGGGTCCTTGGTTTTTGATAATTCGAAAGGTATTTGCCCACGAGGGACTCAATCTCATGATTTTACGTTCTTAAGGCTTGTGCTGAGCCGTGGATAAGCAATCAGTTCTTTATGTCAGTTAGAATTACTATTATCGACAAGAACCATGAACTGATCAACAGTGATTGGATGTAATATTAGTACAGCGGATTTTGATTGGCCATTAAATAGACACTTCCTTGGCTGCTATATTTGTACAGTATATTTTGATTGGCCATAAGGTGGGTATTTCCATTGGCTACTGTGCTTGCACATTTCAATTCTTCTTAGAATAGAGAGCTGATTCTTCAAGAAAAAATACATTCGAAATCGTTACATGGGTAAGGTACTTCGACAGGTTCTGACTGTGTGAACATTTTAATGGATTCGCTTCCTCTCATAGAAAAATTCTGGTTAAAAAGAGGCTCACTTTTATGACATCTGGGCTGGGGACTTGAAAGTACATGTATACTTAAGTCTGAGGAATTTTTCAACTTCAGGATCTCAGCCAATCAGAATTCATTATTCGCTGGAGTTTAGAGATTCTTTAGTTTATGGTGCCCAGCACAGATTAAGGAGATAACTGTGTTGTATTTGTAGGTTTGCCGACGTAAAACCCTGACGCATTTATGGCGTCATAATTAAATTTCCTTACGTATTAGCCAATCAAAACGTTCGGAAGTGATTAACAACGTGCGCTTTATCGATATATTTAATCAACTGCAGCATCGATTATACAGCCGTTTTATAGTGGCTAAACTACGTGTGTTATGATAGAAATATTTACATGTATAATATATTTTTGAGGATGTGAAAACCCTCCATCTCATTCATTTGCTGAAATATACTTGTATACATTCTAGGTATTGACAAAAGAATACGAGATTCTCGATGGTGGTCCAATATCTACGGAGAGAGAAAAATAAGTCAAAAAATATTTTTATTGTTCCCGGAAAGTTGTCTTTGTCGTAGCACACTCACAGATGATGATCCACAAATTACGCATGCAGGGCATCTGGAAACGGTCACAGTAAATCGAGCAGGGACTGTCGGCCGACCGTACAAAAGTACGGTCTATAGAATCAACCTTGAAGAGGAACATGTATGTTTGTATAATGGTTTTTTATATCTTTAAACATCAACTGAAGCAAACTTACTGTCGTCTTCATCAATTCAGTATCCTTTAAATTTTTGTGGTTTTTATTATACAATTAATCACTCTTTATAAGGTCAACGTGGTGAAATTATGACCCGAGGCCGGATCCACGAGGTGACCTGACCTGACCGAGGCCAAAGGCCGAGGTCAGGTCTGGTCTCCGAGTGGGTCCGGCCGAGGGACATAATTTCACCATTTTGACCTCATTAAGAGTGATCAATTGTCTTATTTTACCGACAAAAAACTGTGAATTCATATTTTCATACAACAACCTTCCTTTTTCCTTACTCATACTCTGATATAGCGAAATAGGCCAAATCTTTTCTCCTTCCCTCGACTGACTCGAGCTTGGTCTCTACTGATTTAGTCTAAAAATGGGCAATTTTATATTTGTTTTGCTTAAAATTTCATTGACAATAAATATCTCGGTGTTTAGTAAATCACATACCAAGGAGTCTTTTACAACACTCATTATTTTTCCCTCTTGACTCTTGTTTCCGTTTCCTTCATCTCGATTCTTTTGCCATGTTTACATTAGACTTCGGATGACGTAGAACGCGATTTTTCATCTGACGTCATATTTCTTAATGTAGATTTCAATTATAGTCTGTATCGTTAAAGGTAACGAACTAAACATAGTTCTAAAAATACCCCGTCATTTGAAAATATTGCAGCGGTCAGGAAAAGCGGTCATTAATATTATTGACCGGTCAATTTTTCGTGCACGTGGAAGAATTCCAGTCATTACTAGTCATGTGACCCAGAAACGAGTCATCAGCTTCATTTATTATACCTTCAATTAGAATGAAAGAATCTGATTGGTTGATGACTAAACAATAAATGTAGCTGATGACTCGTTTCTGTGTCACATGACTAGTAATGACTGGAATTCTTCCACGTGCATGAAGTATTGACCGGTCAATAATATTAATGACCGCTTTTCCTGACCGCACAATAAAGTATCGCGCCAATATCTGGGCTATTCAGGTCCTGAAGTGATGTCAATCCTGGCATTTTAGCACAAGTTGACTCGAGTTGCTACTTTGAATGTTAACTTCCACCACTTGTCAATCGTAATTTATGTTTAATATAAAGATATATCCCGGAAAAATATTCCCTACCGCCCTGTATCCGATGTGTTCACACTACTTTGGTTTAATCTTTATATTTGTTTGTTCGGAGTAGGAACTATACTTTGTGGGTGAGTACATCACAGCAATACACACGATGTACGAGATGGAAAATGGACAGAAGTCTGGCCTAAACTCTGATGACAAACGTCTACAAGCCACACGATTCTTCATTACCATTCAAGATATCCTAGAGAGAGACCCAGAATGTAGCGGCAAATACAAAATATTGTACTATAAAGGTAAGTCTTCGGTAATGTCAATGAATACGATAATGAATTTAGCTAATTTATAAGTAACAAAATATTCTGTATAATCGGAAAATAGTTATTTTTACAATGTTCAGCCATGAGTGTCCACTCTGCTATGTAACCAATTTTAAACAAAGGCTGTCCAACGGAAGTTGCAAAAGAAAAGAAAATGGTAACATATGACAGATGGTCTCTTAATTCAGGTAATAAGTACGGAAACATTTAGGCCACATAAGGCAGGCGGTATTTCAAGTCTTATTGTTATAATCAATTTTACATTGCATTTTAATTTACACAGATGCGCCAAGTGATAGACGGATGTTTCGCATCGCAGATGAGCTATCCAAAGCCATAAAACAGGAAATCTCAAAAGAAGCTGAACTAGAGAACAGTTGTGGAAGACAAACTTTTCATCTTGACACATTCATTGAGGAGACCCAGATGCCATTGGAACATACCGTGTCAACTTCACGGAATGACGGAAACGGGACTGAGTTTCTTAAGGAAGAGCCAATCATTGTCATGGATGATGTTGGAAAAGCAAAGTACTTTGAGCGAGATGGTTCTTTTATCAACTTTTTCGAAAGACCAGAGAACGAATCATGGTGATATCTAAAAGAAGGGAATAACGTTGAACAATAAATGTAATTGTGAAAAGATGGAATACATGGATTGACAGACATATGGAGGGAAGACCAGCGGTGGATGGAAAGACATAAAAGCAGGGATAGGATAGGACAGATATGTTAAAACAAAGTTTGAAAAAATAAGAGTTGCTTCATTTTGTCTTTGATGAATGAAACTTTCCCGAGATCGATGCTTCTGCATTGTCCACTTTAACCAGATAAGTCAGTATTGTGCATCTTTTCATGATTGGTCATGAGGGGCTTGGGAAATCCGATAACTCGACATGCGTTTGACTGAGAGTGATTGATTCTCCAGAACCACAGATAGAAACGTAACAGGAATCTTTATTTTTTGTGCGACTTTATTTTGGCGAATCTATAGTTTCTTTAATCAATCTTTTGTGAGAATATGAATTTGCGAGACTGAATCGAAAGAACACATGCCTCACTTTAACTATGCTTTTCACGAATTGAAAACCAACGAGTAATTTATGTGAAAGGATGATTTCGCTAATAAAAGGTCGATTCGTTGATGACAGCCAGACAATATTAAAAAAAAGAAACAAAAACAAAAACCCAGAAGAAACAACAAATATAGGAGTAAAAGTGTATATTAAGCATTACTTGTATGCAATTTCACTGTACAACATAGATATGGCTGAATATGACTGAATATCAATATTTGTAAAAAATATTTTCAATTTTTTTCTCATTGCAGCTGATCCCATCCTCTGTCGTAAACCAGTGACCCCATCTTCTTGCTCTGTCAATTTTTGCTGGATTTCCTCTAACAAAATTGTTATTTATCAGGAAGTATTTAGACATTTCCTTCCTGCTTGTTGGGTGTCTGTACCATTTTCCATCTTTGAATAACTTGGAGGAGAGACGTTTAACTCTAATGTTAGCATATCTTTCCTTTATTAGTGTATTCAGGTACGATTGGTCGTTCTCGGCTTCTGATACTATCGTGTCTAAATCTAGTTCCTGTAGTTTTTCATCTAGTTCATCCAGCCTACGACAAAGTTCCTGCCACAATAGCTTCATTTTTTGAGTTGGGGACATGTAACAGAATCCACCTGCCACTTTATCTGGTCGCTGACTGATAATTGTGGCTACTAGATCAAAGTCGGTGTAGTTCATGACCTCTGGGATAGGATTGCGAATCCACAAACAGTCAAATTCAATCAAGAAAACACCGAAATCATTCTGCAGTAGCCAGTTCAATATATTTGTTCTTTTAATCAAAATCCGGAAGTATCCCGCTCTGGGGTAACTCAGATTACCTTTCATTTCAAATTCTTCTATTGCAACAGAGTGTATTTCTGGTTTGTTTCGTCTCAGTGTCATTAGGACGTCCCTGTCGGAGGCAATGATAAGAAGGTATTGATGAACATCCATGTATTTTGTGTTACACATCCAGCTATAAGCGAATGGGAGGAAAGCTTCGTTTATGAATGTTACCAGAAGAAAATTTCTTGGACCTGACACCGATTTTGCCGCAGCCAATATTCTGGCTTTATCGTCTGCTATGCTGTCATAAGGTCTTGGTACCAGTGTTTTGTTTTGTGTTCCTGTAAGATCAGCATTCCATGGCGTATATCGACGTAGAAGGCTTTGTACTGACCTTTTGTCTAATCCATAATCACTTGGACATTTCATTAACAAAACTAAAACAATGAGACATAAAGTTATGAACACATAGCGTATTTCCTTTGTAGTTAGAACAAACGATCCTAGTTTGGTAGCCTGAAAACAGCAAAAGAACAAAGTAATTATACAGAGATGTATGTACAATAGATAAGTGCTCATATGCATTTGAAAAATTATCCGATGCAAATGTACTTATTATATTTTTATTAAATTGCCACGTTTTATATTTGCATATTTTTCAGTTTTATTTACTTTTATTTAGCAATACTCTTCAAACGTTGTATGTCATTTTAAAGATTGTTTAAAACGGGACATGTTTTCTAGATTTTCGTGAAAAAACATGACTCTTGAACCCAGCTATTTGAATATACATTTAAAATATAATTGATAATAGATATGGAAATATGATGGTGGAAATAGATAATATCTGATATCACATAATCAAATAACTTGATGAACGATGCAATTGTACCACACCCTTTACTCTATGCGCATGTGGGAGTGTGCGCAAAAATGATTATATATATATTTTTTTACATTTGCAGTAGCTGCAGTTGGGGGGGGGGGGGGGGGGGGGGGGNNGGGGGGCGTCCGTGGTTTTACGACTAGAGTGATCGCCTATATATCGTGCGAGCTAGTGTCAAACAAGATCGCCTCTCCTTCCCTTTACATGAAATATCTCGTGTCTCAATATAGATGTCGGAACGTCATATACTTTTCACACCTAATTGCCCAAAGTGCCGAGCTTAGGAAAAACTGGAAATCCTTCACTGGCATCCATATAAATGAAAGATACTTAAGTGGGACCTTAATCAACTGATATATACGACATTAGCAAAATCTAAGCGCATTCTCAACTAGCGCTATTACACTAATCTAGAGCAACAATCGTATCGTTATCGTCTTCGTTAGGATTGCAGTTATGATTCATTGAATAGTTTATGAGTTTTCACGTTTCAGGATTTAGATTTATAAAATTAGAGCGTGAAGAGAGGTGAGCAAAAAAGTTCTGTCTTCATATATACACATGTATTGATCTTTATGTGTATTTGGATTTCTCATACATTCTTGATATTTCTGATAGATATTGCGCCGAACTTTGGATGTATGTTGGCGGTAGCACTAACTTGACAGTTTCTTAGCTAAGTTAATACTGAGTGACCAGTTTACAATTAAATGAAAAAAATACAAAAATCGGAAGAATTTCGGTTAGAAAGCAAAGAAGCGAAACTTACTTTAGTCGTCTGACGAACATTACCAGTGACATACGCCATTGTAGTAGCGTGTCTGTTTTACTCCCTCGGCATTGTTTACAAATAGGAATTCTAACTACCAGATAAGAAGCTGGGGGGGAGAAGACTATCTTTTGGAATCGTTATCAGCATAATCACCGTAATGGCTACTACACCTATCTAAGTGTCGACTTTAACGGTTATTCATATCTGCCTTTGAAGATAAATTAAATACTTTAATCATTAAAACCTTTAAATCATTATCAACTNNTACTATATTTCCCATTCCGTTTAATCAAGTCCGGGCTCGATATACCAACTTGAGTAAAAACGTAGACTGAACTCAAATTGTGTTAGGACCTAATTAATAAGATCCCGAAGAGAAACACAAAACATTCCAAATACTAGAATAGTATGGTATAGATACGCATGCAAAAGTATATTTAACACTTGATATACCTGTGTATATTTCAAAATTGAGGAAAATCATTTGAATTAAGTACTGGCTTTTAGCTTGTGATTTTTTTGGTGACTTCGGGCCTTGAACACGTTTAAAGTAGTGATGATATGACTGTTTTACGGGTTTTGATGAAGGAGATTTTATTGTCAATTGCTTTGTAAATGCGGAATATAAATGTATCTTCGAAACGCATCACATTATATCAACAAGGGTTTGGTACGATGTATAAAGTTTATCAATATGGTAAATGGTCTAAGTAACAATGGTTACAAGCCGTAACAGTGAGATAAATTCTTAGAATAAAGAAATATTCTCAACAGTGAAAATTTGTAAATAAATAAAATTCATTTTGATCTGCCTGCTAATTGGCAAAAGGGAAATGACTTGCACATAAATTGTATGTACGAAATGCAATATTTAAATTTCTTTAGTCAGTGTTTGAAGGGTGACAAAAGGAACATTCAAATGTTCCATAACCGGCGCAGCTTTACTTAAAGGGCACAGCTTTGATTGAAGTACAGCAGTATATATTCTTACCTGTTTTATATATTTTATAAACATATACACATGTGCACACAAACGTGGCATGATAGAATAAAATCGGAGTTACCTCGCTTGTATTATTTACTTATAAAATGTCAGGGGGTGATTTCTTCAAAATAAAGAATCTTTGATTCTTTATAACGGTATTTCATAATGAAATTTTGAATTTCAAATTTTGAAAAATTCTTATCTAGCATGTATGTGAAGCGAATTTTGACTCAGCTTCATAAATGAAAAATACACATGTAGTGAATGATGATACTCAGAAGCAAAAAATAATGTAAGTTACAACATTATTTCGATTTATTTGAAAATGCAATGTATTTTTAGATATTCGATCAGTAATGAAATAAGATAATTTATATACTGTAACTATTTAAATATCAATGATAAGAAATCGATTGGAATTTGTTTTAGAACAAATACAGCTTAAAATTACGTATCTGGTTTATCACTTAGTTTGAGAAGGAGCTCACATAAAATACTCATATCAGTGTAATTCACAGGAATTTTGAGCTGTAAACGCATTTCAAATTGTTTTCCTCAGACTTAGATAAGTCTAACCCTTATTTTGCTTTGTATACCTTAATAATGTTTTACATTGATTTATGTTTGAAACATTAGTTCTTGCCGTAGGGTTGAAATACAAGTAAACATATCTAGCAAACTGTAAGATATAGTTTAACCTGTATTAAGAGACTGTCCAAAAGAAAAAGCAAAGGTGGCCATATATTACACATGGTCAATTATTCCAGGAGATTTATAAAAGAAAAATACTTTTGCAAGCATAAGCTTTGGTCATTAGGTTGACATTTTGGAATTCAGGAGGCACAAGAGAGCTGGGCAAACATGGACCTCTTGACACACCAGGGATGGAATCAGGTACCCAGGATGAGTAAGCATCCCCTGTTGACCAGTCACAACCGCCATCAGCCCCATATTTTGATAAGGTAAACGGAGTAATCCGTAGTCAAAATCAGTGTATAAAGAACGGTCTAACAACCGTTATGAAACATGTCAGACAACATACAACCCAATGACTGGCCGTATCGGCAAACCAGATCATTGTACCGACCGTAGAATTTACGAAGAGCTGACTTTAACTGAGACAGTTGGAACCCCTGTAACATTAACTTGTTTGTGAGTAACCTGACTCGTTTTATGAACTGATCATACGGTGAACAAGCTCTTGAGTATCGAATCAGTTGACAGACATGCAGGTGAGGATGGAATATTGCTACAAAAATATGGGAAGTGACGATGGTGAAACTGAAGTCAACTTGCATGGCAAGATATACTGAATAATAGAGATTAGAAATTTTATGTTTGTGTTATAATGCAGTAAAAATGCGATTCTATCATATTTCGGAATACATGTATAGTAACGGTGTAAACAAATCTGACTTTTCTCAGAAATACACTGTCGTACATTTATGCTAGGTACCAAATGTCTTTTTATGGGGAAGAAAACATTCGCAAAAACCTTTGGATACATGCTTAAATGTCTATTTTGAAAGCAATTTGATATGCAGCAAATCTTGAAAAGTAAAGAAACTAAAAAAAAAATGATTTGGCGTGGGAGTAAGAGTTCAAATGTTTATGACAGAGTGATTTGTTATAATTGAATCATGTAAACTAACAATAGGCCTAGATAACTACATTGTCCATGATCAAAGTTACCATCAGTACAAAAAGAAGATGACCGACGTTCCTAACCGCAAGATGGTGAACACCATATCTCCATACCTCAATTACGAAAGTAAAATAACGTAATGAAATAGGGCTATAGAGATATCAAATGAAAAGTGGTCTTCGCTGTGGTCAGACAAGATACATTTTAATTACAGTAAGCTTTTAGCTGGCTATGCTTCATTGTATTTACACTGGACCTAGACTGTTGTGACGGCAATTCAATCTTATAAATTGAAAGGTCTCAATTGAAAGCAAATCTCGCAACAATAGGCACACAGTGATTATTGATAATATTGTTAAATAAAACCGACACATTGAAAATCGCAATCCTATCAACCCTTTTATATTGTGATGGCTCCCCGACAGCTTCTCCGGTTGAAGATCGGACGGTCAGTAGTTCGAATCCAGGCTTGGACATTGACTTGCCTATCTGTCTGACTCACGGACAGTAAAAATCAAAGCCCCAAAAATACGCATGTCACGTAAAAGATCCCTCATTTAGAAGGATAAAGCATCTGGTAATTTCAATGTATTGTGACGCCTACATCAGTTAATTTTTGCCTAAAAAATGGGTTCATTATCAGTAAAACAAGCGAAAAAATAATCTGTTTTGCAAGCTGAAATACGAGAGCAGTCATATTTGTACTTGGTACTAACAGATATAAAATATGATATGGGTTGAATGGACAAAACCAGATATATTCCATAAACAAAATTCATAAAACGGAAGAAAATACAAAACCAGATAAATTAATCAGAACGGAAATGAAAGAGAAAAAAAGAGGATATTTGAAGGCACCAAGGGGGTATTCAAAATTCATAAATCTAAAATAGGTCACATCATTACTAAAACAAAAAGAGACCACCATCCGAAAAAAACATCAAACCACACAGCTAGGCATAAAGAGCCAAACACACAGTAATACGAATCCCACAAAAATCTGGGTTTAGTTAAGGTGCTCAGGGAGGGTAAGAAACTCCTGCTCCGCGCGCGGCATCCGCTATATCACATATTTGGACCAGAACGAGTGATCACTGAGAAAAAAATGAGATCATGGTTCTTGGAAGAGTCGATCTTTCCTATTTTGTTTCTAGCTTAACCCTTCACTTTCTTTCTATAATATTTCAGGCTTATTCAGCTTGAAAGAAAATTGAATTGGAGATAAGTTTATTCTTAATGAACTGGTTGATTTTAAATTTAAAGGACATTAATGTTGTGTCTGATACTTTTGTGCTTTTATTCTGTGATGCTGTAAATTTTGGGTTTTGTTTTTGAAAAAAGATCTAAGCGATTGCTTATTTTTGACTGAAAGAGAAACTGCGAAAAAGAAAATAAAATTACATTGCTATTTCTTACTAATACAAAGGCCAAACATTTAATTTGCTTTGACACAATCGATTTCAAAGGAGAACATTGTTGACTACGTATGTTACATTAATTAATTACAAAGTAAATTATAACGATACAATGAATTCCACATGCGAAGTTATGAAATCAAGCACAAAACACTAAAAATAAACGTAGTATATGTATATAAACATTCAACAGTAGTTGCATGTTTATTTCTTTCATGTCTGCATTCACCCGACATCACCTACTTACTATGATCAACCTTTCATTTTAAAGAAATTTGACAAGACTGAGAATAGTATATTCATATGGGCATGTATATACATGTACACGTGACCGATTATGAATGTAAAATTTGCGTATTGGTTATTAAAAACCCGTACAAGGGCAATACATTTACACAAACAGTGTTGATTAAGCTATCAAATTTACGTCATCTATGATTTCATTTTATTATTGTTACTGCAAAACGCCATATGTTTTGGACATTAAGAAAAGACCAAAGGCCAGCTGACAATGTCTCAAATTCATCTCATGTTATCAGTCTTCTGACACGTGAGTTACGTATTACGTGCAAAAATATCCCTAGATGAGTTCAAAAGTTACTGAGCTAATAATATTCATCGAACAGTCTAACGAAATGAATGTAAAAAAATTGACATAATGAGAATGAAAAAAGTAATTAGTTAACAGAAGATCAGCTGGTCTGAAAAATTCTGTTACATAATCTAGGTTATACAAACATTTTTATCAAGTAACAGGCCAAGGAATTTCAAGATTACATAGTTGTAGTCAATTAGTATGAGAGAGTTCAGAGACCAGATGGAAGGTGATGGAAGATGACACCGGAAATCGGAAGTTCCTATTTGGTAGAATATGATAAATCTGAAATGATGAAGGTAATAAAGAGCAATTACGGATCCTAACCGGAATGATACAACGGTAAAAACTCATACTCAACTTTATGACAAGCAATATGCCTGATTAAAAATAGAACAACAAGAACAACAACAACAAAATGGAATAAATACTACCTCATACTGATTATTATTTTCTGGATGATAGTTCAGAGTGATATGTGATTTTCCGTCAGAAAGTTTGAAAAAATGGTGTTGGTTATGTTTAAATTGTTTTTAATTTGGTTGATCAAATAGGAAAGAGAAACACAAAATGCTATAAATCTTTTTATAGTATATTGTAAATGAAGATGCTGAAATACCTCTATTTTTTGATTCACTTTTATTTAGTTACAAAAAAAACAAGGAAATAGTTTCTGCAGTACTGAGTTTAAACTTTGAATTTCGTATGAATATAGGTACTGATGTACCATACCTGGTTGAGTTAGTGTGTATCATATGACTATAAAACTAAAGGTATTACATATCTTACGTGTATATTTGTTCTTTTGGATATCGTCAAACGATGTGAACTACCGAATCGGAAATAATATAAAAATTAACTGCTACAAAATCATCATTTCATGACACAATGTGAAAATCAAGTAAACATTATTAATAAATTGAGACTTTTGTTAGGTCACCTATGCCCTCTCATTAAAACTTATCTGTTGTTGTTGTTAAAAAAAGAAACATATGGCAAAAGGCGACAAGTTGTGTTCAGATCATTCGAATTAACAAATGAGTTGAGAAAAGGTACCCGGGAACAGAAATGATTTCCTGATAGCAATCTCCGTCGACCACATTTTTTTCGGTCACAATCACTTAAAACAAATCTGCGAATTATTATGTCCACACCTATACGTATCGTTTAAATTTCTTAAGATTAGGACGCTATTATATGTCTTCCTCTCTGATAGTTTATGTTTACCATATGATCGTGATTTTTCATGATCATATCGAAGACATATATTATTTATATTGACAGAATGCGTTGTCATTTTGTGATTTTTTTTCAAAACGGTTGATAAAAGCTATTTTCCTTTTCAAACTGTGTATAGAAAAGAATTATGGACAAAATTCAATAGTTCTTAGCAAGGGGTATATTACTGATACAATGTTTTTGATACTGACTGAATTTGTAATCGTAAATCCAAGACTTAGAATTTTTCAATTCTCTAAAAGCAGAATACGGCACTCTAAGTAACATACAAATTGTCTCACAAATAAACCAAGAATGTGTTTTCTGGAGCTATAAAAGAATTCTACATCTTAATCGGGGCCTCCGTGTCCGAGTGGTTAGCTTGTTCGACTGCGAATCGGTAGAGCCGGGTTCGAGCCGCGTCAGCGCCACTCCACGGTTGGCCGTCCCTGCCCCTCGAACGAGACAGTAAAGACCGAGGTCCCGTGTCACAGTAGGTGTTGGCACGTAAAAGAAACCTCCCTGCTCTACGGCCAGCAGTGCCGAGCATAGGCACAATTTGTAGCTCTTCACTGGCACACGATAACGTCTCCATATGAGTGAAATATTCTTGAGAGGGACGTTAAACAACAATACCATACCATACCATACCATGCCATACCATTCCTTACCAATACATCTTAATCATAAATGAAAATCATGATGCAAATTTATGAATTCAACGAAGAACGTTCTAGAAATATTCCAAGTTAAGGAAAGGGATCCATTAAATCTATAAGATATGTAGCATACTTTAGACACTGCCCACACGACTCCTCCATGAAATGTTCTCTCAAATGGACAATTTTGAGCAATACTCACCTCTCTTAATATGTAGTCAATTATTTCAAAAGATAACATGAACCATTACATTTGATAACAATCGTAAGCCTAAATGACAACCCTGGACAACCATTGCTTTTTAGTAGTGACATCATGATTTGTATACATGGTTAGCATTAATGATTCTCTGTATAATTCAAATAAGTAATTGTATTTATTGGTTCTTTTATTTATACTTTGAGTTTAATATTGCTGTTGACCATTGGAAATCTATAGGGAGTATCGAGCTGATTATGTTTAAAGTGAGCGATACGTTAACTTTAGTTTCGATTTTACAACAAAGGATTATATTATAATGATATAGGTTTGGAATAAAGACGATCTAAATATGAAAAAGGGGTAATCCCGAATAGGATGGAAACAGGTGTCTTGAGGCGTTCCTGTCACCATGTCACGCTTGTTTGAAATGTTCCATGAAAATATCGCAATACAGTAGAATGTTAAGATATCCCCAGTGGATCTTAATCTTGTACTGTTTGTACCCTAACACAAGTAAGATACATGTATTCTAAAACTGCAGCGGTGCGTAATGTATGTTTCTGTGTCATCAAGATAGTTGTTTATTTCTTAAATTGGGATAAACGAGTTGTATAACCTCAATATCATACAGATTTGTGTAACGGTATACTAGAATATATCTGACTCACTTTACATCTAGATAATAGAGAAATTAACAAAATGCTTGGAATTAACGAAACAAATACGTGTCATTTAATGTTATAGCTACACATGACAGAGACAAAGAGAGTTTGTGCGCGTTTGTGTGGTTGTTCTCGCTTACTCGGTTGTTATATTGTTGTTTTACGTCCCAATCACTCTCATCAATGCTCTACGGGCACAAGTGCCGGGGTGACAAGTTTTGACTATGCTCGGCACTTGTGCCCGTAGGGCAGGGATGGTTCTTTGACGTGCCAACAACTGCTGTTACAGTGGTTATTGGTTTTTACTGTCTCATCCGAAAGACAGGGACAGCCAACCGCGACGTGGCTTTGGCTCGAATCCCGGACCTCTCGATTCGAAGCCGAGCACGCTAACCACTGGACCACAGCGGCCCTTTGCCGGGGCTTTGGCTTGCTCAATCCGTTCTGTTGGCTTAGTGTAATATTTATTAAGGCAGTAGATTATTCCGGAGGCGGAAGGAACTTCAATATTCACTACAAGCAATGTTGAGCTACTAGCGTGATAGGTTGACAGTGATTTTTTAGTAGTCTTTAACTATTGCTATGACGAAACAGTTCTCACCTATTTTTGGCTATGGCCTAACGGCGGATGTGACAGATCAGTAGGGGATTTAGACCTCCATGACACCTTATCCCACCTCTGGATTATCAGAGGTCCATGTTAGTCACATATCCACTTTATTTGTATAATGCTTACTGGAAGAACGATGACGGAGGATCCGTTATAGAGCACTCGCCTTCAGATCGGAAGGTCATCAGTACATAATTCCGCAGTGACAATTGGCTATCCTTGTCCTTCGGAACTAAAAGAAGAGCCGAAGGTCCGTACTATAGCCTGTATCAGCAAGTTGAAGATCCCTCTCTGCCCAATGGTACAAGGTGCTTAAAATTTATGATTTTCATTGGCATTCGGCGGAGTCTCCATATGAGTGCAGATCAAAGAATTGGACCTTCAACAGCAATAACGAGAGATTACTCTATATCACGTTGACTTAATTTTGGATGATAGAAGGTTCAGGATATTGGGAAGTTTATTGAACTGATTATTTTTTTGCACTCCTAAGTTATTTACAATTAAAGTACGCGATTCAAAATTTGAATACATTGTATATACAAATTTGTATGTGTATGTATAGCATTTGTGTAAAATCAACAATCACTAAGGTATTTTATCAGAACATGCATTGATATACCTATATACAAATATCTCCATATCGGTAAGCATTATTAACCTATTTGTGACTCATAAAAGTTGTAGTGATAACGAGGTCACCTGGGCAAATATGATGTCTACACAATTGTAAAGGATGACCTTCGATTTTGATATGAGACTGTATACTAAAATGAATACTGATGTACTGTCGGGTACTCTTATATTACCAAAAATGCTGTGTAGTTTAAAGTATATCCTATCAAAAACTAAATACTTGAAATATATTTGCATCTCCTCGACCCTATGATTTAGGGCATTTTGCTTAAAATTATGGTCTCTCATTTCTAGTCAGTACAGTTCGAACCTCGCCAGGTTGAAAATCAAAGAAAAGGATGCCAAATTGCAGAATGCCGAGGAACTTTCCCCAAGTTTCATTCCTCTTTTGATAGGAATTGGAGGCTGTCATATGACGGAAGGATGTCTAGTGTGACGTAAGCCAAATATAAACAAACATAACATATGTAAATCATCAGTCAAATTATACATATTTCCTTATTGATTTTTTTCTCTCCTTTATTAGCTGAATTATCTTTATGTTAAATAACAAGCGAGGAAAGATTTATAAGAATTTAATATGACAACAAATATTTTTGTTTGTTTTATATATTGTACATGTTGATCGGTATTTTTTGTCCAGTCAATATTTTATCTACGTTCGATATCTTATCTGAGAGGGGAAATCATATTCTATTTTGATCTTATTTTGATGACATACAACTTTGATTGAGTTCCATAATACCTAATCACTTGAATTCCCCCCTTTTTTTATTGTGTTTGGTCGTTATTTGTTACTTGCGTAAAACATGACAACATTTTTCCCAATAATTTTTGAGTGAATTCAATATCTGCATGAGTAAAAGCAAGCTGCGGAAGGCTGTCATTTTTTTGGTCATGTGATGAGGCATAAGTATTAGTGCACCGGTTGACTCCTTGGCACCTAATCCCACCTCTGTATATCCGAGTGTGCCTGTACTCCTCGTAGGGATTATAAGATTTGTTGTTTTATATCTATTGCGATAATCTGCCGATCTCTGTTTTCAGATCCAGATAGCTCCCGTTCATACTTCCCAGTTCAAGTTTTGACAATAGCAAACGTACTTTTATTCAGCCACGTGCATCGCTTGCACTGATGATTTGCACATTCTTTTCAGTCTAATTACTATCTTCTTGATATATCTCACGGTTGCGCTTGCCTAGTTTCTTTCAACTTCGCTTCAATGTGACTTTTCAGAGTAAAACGAAGAGATAAAATTCATTCCTCCAGGATGTTTGTAAATTACTGATGCATATCGATAGTTCGTATAATATTCTACCGAGTAACTTAATCACAAATGAAGAAGCATCAATATTCCTATCAGGGTTATCAAGGAACATTTGCGATAGATGTAGCGACAGATGTGGCGACAGATGTAGCATGACAACAGGGATGCTGACTTCCTTCCGAAGGCTTTAGTCAAACTCATTACAAACACATATTTGACATTAATTAAATTTTTGTTATCGATTGTTTGTTTACTACCGTGTACTTTAACACCTTATCCGGCAATTTTTGGATAATATTGACGATTTAAGTGATACAGAAAAATCGGACTATAGATGTTTCCGTAACTATAACCAACCGAATCGGATACAAACAAGAGGTTAGAAACCTGGTAATTTTAAGTTATGCTCAAACCACAAGGCTGCACAGCAAAAATGTACGATAGTGAGATCAGGTGCCCGAGATGCGTTCAAAAAGCCCGATATCGATCATGTAATACTCATTTTCACAAAGTTACTTAGACAGCAACATAATACTAACTGGAACCATCTAAATCAAGATAAGGAAACACCGCCTTCGGGCAAGGAAGGGACATGCCATACAATAGAACATATTGAATCAAAAGGGCTACTTAACGTCTCCAACCATTTTTTCATACAGCAAATACATGCATGATAAGAGTTAACTCACAACACAACTTTATGTTAAGCGGGATGACTTGAGTTTTTCTACCGTCATCTATTCATATTAAGGTAGCAATATACTATTTTCACATGCATATGATGCTTACGTCTCTGAACTGGTTCGATTCACAGGGGCTTGGTCTATGTATGATCCGTTTTTTAAAACGAGGCTGGTAACTGGTAAGCGAGATCTTGTTACAGGGATTCAAACAATCACTTTATAGATATATACTGTAAATCCAGAAATTTTCGCGGAACTTTGTTTTAGCGAATCGATGGTCATGCAATTATTCGCGATACTATATTTTCGCGAGCGTGCATTTAAGTTAAAAGTTTGTGNNGAGAACTTTATTTTGGCGAGTAAGTGCTCTCGCGTAATTACGCGAAAATGAAATTCTCGCGAATAAAACTGGATTTACAGTAGGCTAGGGCTGTCGGTGTGTGATCAATCGACAGGGCATGCTTAGTCCCACATCCCGTGTATCCAGGGGTCTGTTTGCTCAATTGTTTGTACTTGTTATTAGAGTTATGAGGCTAATCGCTAGATCTCTTAAATCATTTGACATGCCATCTTTGTCACGATTTTCTTTATTTTGTAAACTCGTGAGGAATATCTGATTTACCAGAAAACGGCGATGCAATAAACGAGAGATAATTGGTTAGCAGATAAAAATGGCTGTGACTCTAAATGTCTTTTTATGACACTTTATTTAGCTTTAGATCACTGCTCAACGGCTATAAAAGCCAAATATAGACAACATGGGGAAACCTGCCATCAGCATCTGGTGATTCTCTTTATGAGTGAAGGATTCTGTTATATAAGAACACACTGACTTAAGATATGCCATCAACTACAACAGAAATGCATATTCCCCTTAGTTTTCTTCAAAATAAAAAGAGGGTAAGGAGAATTAAAGTATAACTTTAATAAATCCGTGACATTACATTAACAAGAAACTACAGTATGTATTTATGTATGTATGTATGTATGTATGTATGTATGAATGTATGTATGTATGTATGTATGTATGTATGTATGTATGTATGTATGTATGTATGTATGTATGTATGTATAACGGTTACAATGATCTTAAAGTGCATCTGATTAACACTAGGGCCAGGAAGTTGTGTATCATATAGTGCTGGGGTTACGACGATCTATATCTCTGATCTAATGGAATAAAGACACGCATAGTACAATAAAGCGTATTACTTTTAATAGAAACAGGTTTATTTTCTTTCTGATTTGAAATTAGATTTCAATATTTCATTCAGTAAAATCGTAATTGATTAAATGTGTACAACTTTCCGTCGACCAATACTGATAGCCCCGACTTACGTTCATACTTAGAAATTCAATAATAGTACATTAAATGTCTCTCTAGATCATACAATTATGTAATATACACAGTAGCAACAAATGGGATTATCAAAATAAGGCTGACTTTAGAGGCTAAGTAGAGTCATTGAAATCGTGACGGTTGTAATTTTTTTATGATACGATTCAAACAAGAAACG
>JACSZP010009272.1:0-20781 GCA_016161895.1 Pinna nobilis | reverse complement strand
CAGAGTATGCTTGCTCCTTAATGGGAAATGATCCTACTTCTGACTCCGTGTTTTCCCAATATTCACATTGGATTTGTAAAATTTCACACAAAACACTTATTATATCTGATATTACGTGCATTGAGTACACTCATGCATTATCTTTAAACAATTATTTTTGACGATGAGAAAAAGAAAATTCCCTTACACAAATTAATTTCATATCAGACAAAAACTGAAACAAAAATTCATGTTACTATGTTGGTACAATGCAAAATCTTAAATCGTGACCACTAGGTCCTTTCCCTTCATTTTTATCAACCCATATTCGAATAAAAAAAAATCAAAGAGAATAAGAAACATTTCCTTTACTTTTGTTTGATTGCTATTTTATACTATTTTCAACATGTTTTGCCATATATTAGCGGGATCAAGCTGATTCAGTCTTCCTAAATTTGATCAATGCCAAGGACCCTATCCTTAGTAGTCTCCTTAGTGGCGAATCTCTACTGTTTCAAGCTAAGGATTCACACCGACGCTACTCCGAATCCACGATCAGATCGTAAAAGGAAACACTTCACATTCCAGGACCACTTAGTTCATATACGTTGTGCCCCCCTCTTAAAATATAATTAAAAGTATGTTAAAGTGAAAAATGTTTCTCGAAAGGGTTTTGAAAGATCTGGTATAGAACACATGGGAGTTCCGGACGAGTTCATGGGATATGACTTTTCAATCGGGATTCATTAGATCTTGAATAGATGATAAGGGATTTCCGAATGAGTTCATTGGATTTGACCTTTCAATCGGCTTTAAATAGATCTACTTGTGGCACAGCATAGGAGAAACCTTTCTTGAAATGTCATGTTGAGCTCTATTTGAAAAATAAAAAATCTAATTAGACGATCATTAAATATTGATGGATTATCTTTTTACTGAACTTTGTTCTATAAAATAATGAACAAAATTGATGACTTTTCGGCTTACTAGAATTTCGTAAATTCAATAATCATATAAATAAAGTATACTTAAATCATGCAAAATATACTTACTCCAGTGGAAGAGTAACGTTTTTTTTTCAATGAATTGAAAAACGCCGTACCTAACATAAACAGTTTTTTTTATATAACTAGAAAAATCCAGTATAAAACAATAGAAAGTTAGAATACACAGAATACAATGAGGTTATCTTTATTTAGTACACATGAAATTCTTGGTCATCTGATAACCGAATATAAATACATAAATATGCTCTTATTTTCTGCGCTTACAGTTCATGGAGTTGAAAGTCCACTATCCGTCACCTTACTGTAAATTTAGATACGTATTTTCCAAATATTGACACTTTTTGTTCATACATTTTCATGACATACAGAAAAAATAGTATAAGTAAAACAGGGGTATTACATATAAAGTAACAGTAGTACTGATAATTCATGAAGATATCATAGACCCAATAGCTATGTTATAATAATATGAAAATTAATTGTCTTGTTAGAGAAAATGATAATTTGTTTTTTAAAAAAAGCCTGACTTAACCTAAACTCATTACATATCAGTATGACAGCTATTTTGGCGAATCTATTACAAAGTCCCTAATTGATAATACATTTCTATCACTCTACATATTCAATAGCCTATTTCTCATACATATTCATTAGCCTATTCCCCATCAGGTGACGTAAGATCCTGCGGGTTCAGCTAACAACATATCTGTTGTATGTATACACCTTTTTTAAAAGTAAAGGTAAACGCTCATTTGAATAAAAATGTCAACCAGGTCGATCAAACAGCACTATACTGAGAATTGATAAAAAGTAAACGATAATTATGGCCTTTTTTATGTAAATTGAAACCAAAGATGGTAAAGTTATATGAAAGATATATTATAGTACATTTTATGTTAATCAATTCATGTTTAACCGGACGTACTTTTCCTTTCCCTTTTTTGACCTTACCTAATAAGGTTAAACTTCCTTAAAGGTAATATCAATAGGACAAGTATATTGTTTTTGTATCTTTTGTGAGTGCTTAAATACCATCGCCTATAATATAAAAATACCGGTAAAGTAGATATAACATCTAATTACGTTATATGATTAAAATTGGAAAACAATGGACTAGAAACTCAAAGATAACTTATGTTGATTAGGAAAAACACTAGTCATACATAATATGAATATATGAGAGAGAGAGAGAGAGAGAGAGAGAGAGAGAGAGAGAGAGATTGCTACGTGCTCCACCCATTGGGAATACATGTAGATAATGATATGACTAGATAAGTTTGTTTGTTTGATAATTTTATCTTTAATAACCCATTGTAGAAGAAACCAAGATAACGACTGTTCATTTCAACATTTTATTTACGTTTGTTCAACATATGTATAGAAAGAAATAATAAACTTAATAACAATAAAATTTGTATCGCCCTGTACACAGCTTAACCCACTTCTCTCAGTTTTCAACATTCGAGCAAAGGGTAATAGCGATTTTATGGATTCTATCCTGTACTGTTCCTCACATAATCGTTCTATAAAGAATCCCGAAAAACCTTTTCAAATCAATCAATATATTTCTTTCTGACCAATATCAAGCCATAAAGACCACATTGATTGATATTAATTCATTAATGCCAGGCACTAAATATGCATCTTACAAACTTGCAACTTACAACCTGTCATGAATAAGTTAAGTATTAAGTTGAATAATTTTACATTTTAGTTGCAGAAAATGTTACAACGTAATGCAACTAACACAATTATTTACACAAACAAACAATGATACACTACTATAATACATGAAAGACGACGTCCATAAATCATCACTCGGATTTTGTCTAAATTTGTCACTAGGGAAATACTCGCAGGGGTCAACACGTACATTTTTTGACCTTTTTACAATACTGTTTCCACAATTCGTCCGAGGACAATGTTTTATTTGAATTTATCGGAGATACGATATATCGTGGTTTTGTTTTGTCAATAATAGACTCAACCAACTTTTCAAAAACATCACAAATTTGAGATATATCCTCCATTTCTACTTCCATATAAGGAATGTCAAGATGCTCAGCAAAGGAGCTAGCCTTTTCCGTCGATATTTTTCGCGTTCTTGTACAGGAATTCAGTTTGCTTGTAGATCCATCATATGTGTCCGGTATTTCACTGGTCGATCCCGTGGATGTTTTTCTCTCAACGGGCTTCTTGGTAGTATCGTCACCAGCCTCCTCTACTCGTAATGAAGGACAGGCCTTTAATGAGGATTCTTTCTGTTTAGGAATAGTGCCCACGAGTATAATAGAAATATCCATTGCATCGCAGTAAGTGTGGAGATCTTCATGCCTACAAAACACAACATTTTCAATAATGTAATAACAGATAAGTTTAATATCTACGGATTTAAAAAAAAAGTTAATTGTAGAAGATACCAAGGGGGAATCAATAATACAAAAAAATCCAGAGGCAGACGAAATCATGGCCAAACTGCCATCAACACAACAAGACGTGTAAAACCGAAAACGAAGTAACACGAACCCTCTACCAAAAAACAGATAAGTTAAGATGGGTAAGTAACAATAAGTTCTCGACTAGTTTTAAAGTGAAGAAATTAAATACCATGGTTACATAACGAGTTAAATGAAAACTGTGATCTTATATCAAACTAAATAATCCAGTCAGGAAATGATAATACTAAATAACACAGCACTTTTGTCATTTGAAATTATGGCTATATTACAAAAAAGCAAATAAAGGATACTGTATAGCTTATCTTACTCTCGAAATCTTTTTTCACGTATTCATTCAGGTTAAAAAATAAAGCTCTCGCTATCTTTCTAACTTCAACTCAAAATGTACCATACAATATACTGTTTAATCTTTACATACATTGAAAAGAAAATATGGTTTCTCCTATATACACTAACTGCTCGATAGCAAAATAAAACGAGAGAGAGAGAGAGTATCAATTTTGCCCTCAAAGAAGATCACGTGCGATTAAATTAAAGCGATGAACAAATATTTACAAAGAGAGCTGTAGACATTCTAAAATTAAAGATAATCACTATTCTAAGTCTCTGCTGTTCTTATAAAGAAAAGTGTAAAATTTTAAAAATAAGAAATCTTTATATCACCTCATTAACTTGACAACATTTTTTTTTTCGTTTCCTAGCAAATAACATAAACAGCTATTTTCAAATATCATGTAACCTAATTAATTATTTTGACAGATCATATAACGAGAATAATTATGTCAAGGTCCATCCATATAAAGAGAGATTGTTGTGAAACTTGTTACATATTACGTGTTCGCAATGATTTTGTATAACAAATGTATGCATGAATTAATTAATGATATAATTTCAACGATGTGATATGCATGCTCATAGCCCTCATACAAATATGACATTCAAAATTATAAGTCTAACATATAGAAATGTTATTGTTGTGTTACTGCTAATATAATTGCTGTAGTTACTTAACGTCCTGCTCAGAAATCTTTTACGTATATTTAGACGTAAAGGAATGTCGGTGCAGGACTTCCGGTTTTAGATTATGCTCGGTTCTAAACACCTTTGAACAGAGGGGGTCTTTAATATGCCAAAACTTACTAGGTTTTAATATCTGGTGAGAACGACGAGAAACCCTACCAGAAGCCTTTTAGACTCTAACCCTGTCCCCGGATTCAAAGACCGGAAGTCCACATACGAAGCAGAACTGCCTCACAGTAACCTATTATCATGTTCATACTTTTTGGATTTACCGGAGGTCTTACCAAAAAGTATGAACATGATAATTAATTATCATGTTCATACTTTTTGGTAAGACCCCCGGTAAATCCAAAAGTATGAACATATGATACTATTAAGCGAATATCTGGCGGGAAAATCAGAGTAGGGTTTCCTCCTAGCTGTACACGTGTTACGATCGATAACAAGATTTACCGCTAAGTGTTCCTTTGTACCTACCGTTCATGTTGTGATTTCATTTATTACAGGGCAAGAAAAAAACAACTGATGTACGTGATTTTAAGTTTCATTGAAAGGTTTAAACAGACAAAAAGCTTCTACACAGTCACTCCTATACTAATTATAACAACTTAATGGCCGAGTGGATATCTAATGCATTCTAAAGTGTGTCGAGACTTATCTTCAGCATTTAATAACACCAACCATGTAATTGTGAATGAAACATCAAAAGCCACAGGAAATAGTTACATACTTAAAGATATGAAGAGAACGGGATCACTACTGAACTATGTAATCATGAACTTTATATAACATGGAATGATGAATTTCATTTTCATTCTAATAAAAAGTGGATTATCTAAATTATTGAAATATCAATTATTTTCTCCGTTTTATTTAAATATAATTAAACCATGGGATTGCATTTCCTGGAGACTTCAGAACAAGGACTATGACAATTGAGGTGAAAATCCCTTTGTGCTCCATCTCGGATGCGTAATTTTGTGACAAAATTAAAAAAAATTATTAATACAAATGATAAGATATTTATTGCGCCTTTTTATTGACACAAATAATACAAGGGTTTTACATACTACGCTTATCAATAAATAGTAATGAACCTTAGAAACTGCACTCTGAGTTTTTTTTTGTTTTCAACTTTTAAAAAAAGTAATTTAAGCATATGTAGTTTTCAAGGTTTTCTAATAGATTATCATAACTTTCAAAACCGTAAATTGGTGTCAGAAAAACAAACATTCAACAACTTGATATACAGAAGTTTTTAATTGAAGTCATCTATAAAGTGTGGTTACTTTTATTGCATTGTGCAAGTGATTTCAATACGTGTGACAGAAGAATTTTCTTTTTCTTTTTAAAAATATTTAAACACTAATATTCTATGTCTAGTCATGATATCGACAATAGATATAATGTGCTAATTTTTATTATAGATAAGATGGTGAAATTTGCAATACTAAATTATCTATTTTTCTGAGCGTAATGGCAGCATACGCCGACCACTATCAATTTGACGGTGGCATTAAATAACTAAATACATGTATACCAATATTTTTATTTCACCTCTTATTAGCGAGGGATCAAACCGCGCTGGAACCTAAGTTAAATATATGAGAAAGTTTGCCGGTTTACTTGCGGAAGACCAGTTTTCTCTACCCGGGTACATTTGTAACCGGGTTCTCTCCTCCACCAATAAGAACTGGCCGCCATCATATGACCGATAGGTTGTCGAGTGTGGCGTAAAGCAAAAAACAAACAAAACAAAAAAACTAATTTTAAGGCGTTGTGACGACAAACACATACAAATACAAATGTACAAATGCTATCGTTCCACTGAAATGTACTGATATCTTGATTATAATCATGGTTATTCTTGATGCTGATCTGTGCATGTAAACATTGAGTCATCATTTATGGTGTGATTATGGCATTGACAAACTTGAGGGTTCGATATTTGAAGGTCACTTAAAACAGGTATTAACTTTGATCATTATCTCGTTATGTTTTTAGATAAAAATTCATTTCACTATCGTCGCAGCTTATGTTTGGATAAAATTTATGGTGCCAATAAAACAAAAGTCAATACAAAAGTTATCCAAATGACACATGGTGATTTAAATCTAACATTTAAATAGGTATGCTTTTTATGACGGTTACTCATGAACAAAACCGATTCCATGTTAATTTTTATCTAGGCAAATTAATATGGTATGGTATTGTTGTTTAACGTCCCACTCAAGAATATTTCACTCATACCGTGTGCCGGTGAAGGGCTACAAATTTTGCCTATGCTCGGCACTGCAGGCCGTAGAGCAGGGAGGGTTCTTGAACCTGCCAACACCTACTGTGACACGGGGCCTCGGTTTTTACTGTCGCGGACCTTCCGATTCGCAGTCGAACACGCTAACACGCTAACCACTCTGCCACGGAGACCCCTCTAGGCAAATTTAATTTATTTTAAATGTATATGTATACCAAATAAAACAAAAGTAAAGATATTTCAGACTTCAAGAGAATATAAGAAACTAGAAAAATAATTACTCAAAACTAAAAAGGAAAAGTGTTCGGTACTCGAATATCTGTTTTCAGTCCCTCTCCCAAAAACATCCATTTCACTTCGAAGACGTATTTTACATATACCTGAATAAGTGTCACAGTAAAAGCTTGCGATTACCTTTTCTCTCTTTACATAAGTCTTAAACTTACCAGGTACTTATGCTTTGAAACGAATCGTAGTTTGTCACATCGAACACCAAAAGACAGCCATTAGTACCTCTGTAGTGAGATGACGTAATGCTTCTATAACGTTCCTGACCTGTAACAAAAATTGTATCACTTGTAGGCTGCATATGTATGTTCAGTATTCATAAAGTCATCGAACGGAACGACATACAAAACCAGGAAACCTTAACAGAATGGAAAGTAAAGAAATCAAAATGAACGAACGTTAACCCTGGGAAAGGAGCGAGATCAGGTGCCCCAGAAGAGTAATTATCTCCTACTTGCTGGCAAATTTTTTGCTCTATAGCAGGAGTAAAATTAAGTGAATCCCTACAACGATGGAGTTATATCCCATGTCTGCATGGTAAAAAATTAATCTGAAACTAGAATATCATCCACAATAATGTATAACAAGATGCCATATTGTATTGCCATAACGGCCATAGAACAACTTTCTCAGTGACATTTTCAGTATAACACTGTAATAAAAACACTGGCTATAAAGCTTGTCTGAAAACTACTTTGCCCGCAGACATTATTCTCTGCCAGCGAAATTGATTTGCCACAGCGTATTAGCTATGGAATGAAGAAACCATAGGGCAGTAAAGACAGATATTGAAATCCATAAAGGGCATGTTTGTAATGCTGGACTTAAAATCGACACGTTTATCTTGTGGCAACCAATTGGGGGAAGAAATTCCAGTCGAAGTTCACCTTACAGGTAAGTCTCGTTTAACTTTCTAAATGTATTAAACACAGATTTTAAAATCTCTCTCTCTCTCTCTCTGAAATAATGAATATCTCTCCAACCAGATTTAACAAATTTAGCAACCCTGGTCTGCAATATAACTCACAATTTCTAGTACATTTAATTTGTAGAGTTGCAGTGCGTGATTTCACAAACACCAGATTATACAAATTTATGTAGAAATTTGTTTTGATTTCACTTTTTTTAAGTCAGTGTCACTTCGTCCCGTTAATTTTTTAATCATTCGTCTCATCACAGCCGTAAGTAACGTTTTCACAAAGGCAGCTTTTTTTATAAAGATATGATGTGTAATCGTTACATATCTAGGAAATTGAAAAAAAAAACCCATTAACATAACCTTGTACTTATTGAACGCTTCCGCTCCCGCACTGTAACACATTAGAAATTTAGAAATAGCATTATTTTGTATATTCGTATAAAAATAGAAAGAGATCATTGATTACGCTGAGATAACGTGTTCAAGTTCAACATCTGTATCAGAGGTCAAATTCACCAATGAAATTTCAATTTGAATTACAGAAGTACCACGGGATAGTAAAAAACCCAAGTCCTAACAAAATGACACGTTGAGGAGAAATAATGGTGTCAACATGGATAACAATTGCGAATCCCTAATGGGATAGGACCAGGTGTCTGGAAGAAGTCAATCTTCCCTGTTGGCATGCCACATCTGTCGCAAATGTTAAATGATCCATGGAAACCCTACGAATTCGGTTAAATGTCATGTGTTCTTGATCGTATCAGCAGAGGTTAGACTCGGAACTAGATCTACCTACAGCTACTGTACCGAAGGTTCATACACACTTTCATATTAGTTAGCTTAGAACCCGACGTTTGCACCAACTGACAATGGCGGCCAATGGCAATAATACATGTACAAGTCATTGACAATTTTTTGCAAAATACACTTTGTCTATATAACCTTTGTCTATAAGATCAAAGTACAATGTATCTTCCTTATTTTCCCTACACAACATATCTTCTTCAGATAAGAACTGATGGACAGTTATTTAATCCTCTTTCTTTCTCTTTCCAGTTTTACCACATACTACCACTGGTTTCAGAAATAAAGAGAGAAGGAATACATTGAAAATCTACTCGCTTCTCATACAGAAAGTATAAAACTTTCAATTATGCTTCATTAGACATGTAAATTGAATAGTATGAAAATTACAATTACCAATTTTTGTTAATGATTTTTAGGATTTTTTTAGGATTTTATTTCCATGAAAATAGTCCGGGTCCTTTATTATGTTATTTTCAGTCTTTGAAATATGGATGCAGTTAAAACTAAGTCTACAAAGACCCAGATTTCAGGCGATTTATTGTTTCTAATGTAACTAAAAAACAGAATAGAAAGAAGTGAGAGAAAAAAACTTAATCCCTTATATTTTTCTGTGGTCTATATTAATTTGATGTAGTTATGAATTGTGAACAACGACTCAGATAATTCAAAGTAGAATATTGCCAAAAGCACGTATACCTATTACTTAAAGGAAGAGAAAGTAACACACAAGGTATCTAGATATAAAGAGAACTGTCCCGTGATAAAACTATTCTTACTCCTATGACGTAGTTTAACAGATGTACAGAGACGTAATCCTGCTGTAAAATGAAACAAGTAAGTGGCAATCACCTGATATTCAATTATCACTGTAAGCCTAATACTCTCTATAACTATAGCTCTTAATGTTCGATATAGGTATAACGATTACATGACAGTCATTGTTTCCTCTGTCGTAGCTCTAGATTTAGCTGCTAATCGTGAGGTAATAGGATCGAATCCGCTTGGCGGCGATCGACATTTCCTGTCCTTTGGACGATACAGTACAAACCGAGGTCCCGTGTCACAGTAGGTGTGGACACATTAATGCACCCTCAATGCTCAATGACCATAAGTGCTGGGCATAGGCCTAATTTGAATAGCCCATCAGCGGGGCAGTGCGACATCACCATACACTAGAAAGATTCTTGACAACACTATAACGACAAAAAATCTCATATAATTCAATCTCTATCTTTTGCAGATAGTCCAATATTTCATTGTTACTTGATATTTTCCTACAGCGGGGTAAGACAAATTGATAACAGCGTCAAACAATGTAAATTATCATTTTTTTTGTTACTTTTTCTTTTGTTTAAAAAAATGAAATAATTAATTTACGGGGTCTTATCTAAAAAGCTAGATTGACTTTGTTTATCAAAGTCTCGTTAATTCGCCAGAGGGTTTTTGTATATGTTGCGCAAGTCTACATGTACAATTTTAGCATGCATACTAGTTACATTACACATAACTATTTACACGTGAGTTTAGTTACTCAATTCTGAAACAGATGATTAGAAATAGCTGTATTATCACCAATTCAAATTTGAGATTGTTTGATACTTTTTATAGAATCCAACAGATATAAATTGAAAAAAAAAGTTAAAGCACTGTTTGCCCACAAGACATTGAGATATCTTACAAGTTCTAAATACACAATAATTTCATTTACATGCATCAATGTGATGATATCCTTTACATATTATACATTTATTGAAGATTATTAAGTGTGCTCTGAACAGCATACTTTTGAACAAAAGGCCATATCTTTAGGGGTAACTGCCGATCTAAGTCCTTAAGAAATTCATTAATAAAGGAGAACAGAAAGAATTTATCTAAATGTTAATGCCATTTCAAGCTTAATCGTAATCGTGTATATCGCAACTTTGCAATTTCTTTCTTTCATGTGTTTATGGTGTGCAGACTTATGTATAATACCTCGGCTTGTGTACAATTAACTTTCTTCATTTAACAAAAATTGATATAATTTTAATTGAATAAATATAATATTAGTGTAATTGTCTTTACCTGCCGTGTCAAATATTTTCAGGTGCACGGAAACATTGTTCTTGGCGACTGTCTTCTCATAGATCGCATTGGGTGCATGGGCAGTTCTCTCTGATGTGGATTTAATGTCTTTCCCTATACAATATTTTTCCGTCAGTTTGGTCTTTCCAACAGCAACATCTCCAAGAATGATAACTTTAGACGTGATAAAGGGTCGGTGAACAGCATAATTCCTCTTGTTGATATCGCCCACAGAACTACATAGATGTCTCATCTTCAGAGACTTGTGATTAAATCCAAAAACTTCCCTGTCCCATCGAATCGCAGATTCTGCTGTATATTTCTCCGATGACATGTAGCTGTTTATCACAAGTAAACTGCAAAGCAGACAATATTACACCCTTATGAGCAATCACAGTAACATGCGTTAAACAAGTCATACGTCAGCAGGTTTATCTGATAATAACTAATTATCAAATATGAATTCCAGATTAACAAATAAGCACGACAATAACAATTATGTTCTAAATTCCCGGATTATGTATAACCGGCATTCGGAGCTTGTTGAGGCTACTGCATCCCATTGACTACCTGAGCGTCACCACTGAGTACCTGAGTCTTACTGTCTTGCCTGAATAAACACAACGTGATATAAGCCAGCAAAGGGAAAGCGGCTATATTTCAGTACGTCATTATCACTGATTAAAGCATGACACTGTCAGTTACTAAATATATGTAAATGTAACATGGCGATATGCAGAAAGTGAAAGTCGATATTTGACGAGTAAAATGAATTACTAACGGTTTTCACTCAGAAATTACCGCTGTTGACGTAACAGATTTTCCGACTTTTTTGTCAACAGTACACCTCCTTGCGGTGAATTTTCGCCTCACCTCAGGTGAAGTTTTAATCGAAATGATCACCTCTACATGATAGCAGACATAAAATTTACAACAAATAAACACCGATAAATAAAGCACGATTTGTTTTCATATGTGTGACATCAATAGAAATGCATTGGTAATAGTGGGGATAAAAATAGATAGAACGCCTGACTATCGGAAACTGACCAACTTTTACATACACATGATAGCAAGCATGTAAATTAGGTAGGCTCACACGTGCATGTGCACATGCACAACAACTGAGTTATCTGTGTGGTCTATACACCGATGCACATACAACTCCTAATACGTAATACAGTAGCTATAAGCATTTCAGATTTCACTTTCTCCTGAGTTCAACACCTATCTCAAAACTATATTTCATTAGTTTAATTGGTAAGCAAATCAATCAAAAAAATTGTGGAACTTGCATTGAAAATGTCTAAATGAAGACTGGCTCATATATTTCCCTATATTTGTTATCACAACTTTAACGTTTTCATTACCCAGACCAACACTGGTTTATATTTGAATGGCTCTCTTTTCTGAATAATTCGAAACTAATTTTTCGCGTGAGTCCCTTCAAAATAAACGTTTATGATAATAAAGAAAAAAAGTTTACCTGGTGCTATAATGCCTTGTCTTTCAGAGTTTGGCTATGCGGTGGAAGTTTAATTACCTGCATTAACATGGAATCAAAGTAGCTTTATCATCTAAGTTATGTTACAGTTGATTGTACCCTACAAGTCCACACAAGTATATTTCTGATGTGTATGATAATTTATACAATTTTGTATTAATCTGAAAGAATTCTTTCTAAATAATATTTACTGGTCAATATACTATGGTACAAATCCTGGAGCAATACATATCAATGTCACTGAATACTTGTACAGCATGATGTTAGTACATAGTATTCAATGGTTCATTATTTAACTTCCGGAAAGTTCATCCTTACTTCATTCAAAAGGTCTCAATTTTTTAATATGAAGGACGAACTTCCGGTAAAGCTAACATACATACTTATAATGTGATCAATAGTATTTGTTCTTCAAATGACCTTCTTCCGAGTCCTTCTTCATCCTGAGGTTTGCCTACCCCCATGATCGTATATTTGCTATTTGCATTGTGGCAAAGCTATATTTAGATTGATATAAAAAACATCATGTATTTTTACTTCAAAAATATTTATCAACTCAGTCTTCTTCGAACAAAGGAGTCATTCATATATTTTGTCATTGCGTTCATTAACCTTTTCTCTCTGTGAGAATGGAGCACATGAACACTACAAATATTTGAGTACATGGTGATCATGATAATCTCAGAATCTACAGTCTGTATGACTTATAGACATATAATGATATGATTTTATCTAGACTTTATTCGCATGACGACATATATTTTATGCTATTTCAAAGGAGTTGTACCGCAGCACGTAGATAGATGTGAAAAGGGATATTCTGAATCCACGTGAATCTGAGACAGGTGACACAACAGTCTTACCCTGTGTGTAAATGTTAGGTACAGTTTTCAGTCGAAGAAAATAACTGAAATAACAGGAGAGAGAAATGCCACTCATTTTGTGTTGATGTTGCTTCTGTTGCTGTGTTGTCGTTTTACATCAATTTTTTTCAATTTATTCGGTGATATTTCCGTCATATTGCCATGTTAACGTGAATGGAACACTAAGCATTGCTTTTCTGAAGGGCGTTTATATAAGGGTGCTGTTCATATATGTACTGCTAGAATATCAAATATGATTCAGAAATATCCCCTAAAACACCCGAAACATTTATAGATCACACAAGAAAGTAAAATCCAGAAACCTAGGCAACTTAGATAAAAATAGAATATGACCGAGGATGTAAAACAGAAAAATAAACTACTGGGATATTATGGAGCATAATACGCAGATGAAATGCTAAAATGTGCGCCATTGAGATATTCGCAAGCCTTAAACCAAGAAAATAGTAGGGAAAACTGTGGGAATGATATATTTATAGAGCACAGATAATAACGTTTTCCTGAAAAATACGTTGCAGAGATATTCATAGAGAACATAACAACAGTAATCACGATAAGGACAAAAAATAAGAGTTGACTTTATCAACCAAAGCCAGTTGCATAAATAATTTGAACTGTTTCATGGACAAGCATGAGAATTAAACGGAATGAAATAAAATATTCTCTCCAAACAATATATATATTGATTATACATTTATTTATTTATTTATTAGAATATATGTGTATATGTGTGTATTGTTGTGTATGTTTTGCGTGTGTTTGTTTGTTTAAATACTATAAAGAAATTTTACTATAATCGAACAGGAAACCTAAAATAGCCATGAATTACCCGTATTTTGGTTTCATTACTTCTGAAGAAAGAACAAAACCACATAAAAATACATCAATGAAAGAATGAAAGTTGAAGGGAAGAAGGGGGCATTCAAAATTCGAAGTTGAACGACGCACAGTACTATGACAAATAAAAAATTAACAGCACTTCAGGCCGTAATCCACACACCAACACATAAACCTAAGAATAGAGTAACACGCCTTCAAGTATGGACGGGGTGAGTTCCGGAAACGCGCGCCATCCGTCGTGTCATCAATGTCTTGGATCCGGGATTGAGTCTTATCCGATGATAATCGTTAATGATAAAAGAAGGAGTGGTTAATGTGAAAAACAACTGGAACAAATCCCTCATAATATGTAAAAAAGGTGACAGTAGAAGATACCAAGGGGCAGTCAAAAATTCAAAACTTCAAAGACAGACGAAACCATGGCCAAAACAAAGACACAATAACACAAATAGCAATTAACACTACAAGACGTATAAAACCGGAAAAAAACGCGAACCCCACCAAAAACCAGGGGTGAGTTCAGGTGCTCCGGAAGGGTAAGCAACTCCTGCTCCGAGCGCGGCACCCATCGTATCACATATTTCCGAAAACAAGAATAAGTCACAATTGGTGATGGTCATAGACGAGAAAAAGGGGGTCGGAACTAGGTATGCGACAAGGGAGCATATCCCTCATCATATGTTTTTACAGATTTACCATATTAATCAACCAGGCCCTAATCGCACCGATATTTCGTAACGTGAGACTTAGTCTATAAAGATAATGGGAAGTGTTAATCCTACAATGTCCAATGCTTAATTCTGTGTTTGTTTACTCATTTTGCCTTCTTTTTCTTGGGGAGAGAGAGAGGCAGCAATAGTGAGACTATATTTTGTTTGTGGGCAGTATATCGATCACCTGTAGGCCTATAATAACATCTTTTATAATCAGAATCGATTAGTTTTTAAGTAATTAAGGTCGTACATTATCACTAGTGAAACATACAGAAACAAAACAGATGAATATCTGTCTTGTGTTTTGCAAATGTGTCCTTTGTTACCTCTCACGGGAAATAGAGTAAAAATATAGGAATAAATCAATTTACCGTTCCCGTTTTATAACTGTTTTAATTCAAAGTGTATTTTTGCTTTAACTAATACATGCAAACAATTATCCGGCAGATCAATGTGGTCATGTTCTTCCGAAGAAAATATGTTACTCTGTCTACAACGTAGAAAGTCGCGAAAAGGCATATCTTTTGAGAATGATAATTGCATTTTACCGCAGTGTGAAAGGTAAGTTGGATAAACCAAACTTTGAGTATAGTACTACTTTTCCAAAAATTCATCACACTGGTAAAACCAAATAGAACAAAAATTAAATAAAATTGTTAAAAGAAAGCAGGTGAAATCTGAAAAGGGAGTGAGAACAGGTGACTAGGAAAAGTAACCATCCACTCGCTGGCAACAAGCGATACTGCAGTTTTATAGCAGTAATCAATTATGTTAATTTCCATAGATTGATGGTCTTATTCGAAGTTTCCAAAGTTCAATTTTGATCTCATGCCAGATTATTATCCATCATACTGGATAACGAGATGTCGTATTGTATGATATGACCTTAGTAGTGACCTTAGAACTTCCGCAGTGGCAAGAATGAGCACATCTACCGAGAGGTGAATCAAATTAAGTGAACAGATGTAAACTTTGCTACAGAAGTCAATGGAAATAGGTCCTCGTATCGGTTATTTCTTCAGTGTCACATAGCACATCATTTAGCCATTGAAACCGCAAATAAAATTTGTAAATAGCGTAGCATTGTCTACAATAATCATGATTTAAGCATTTGACACTACTATGTTATGGTCTATTACTACGATGACGTCAACTAACCTAGATTCGCAATGCTTTTTTGTGCTCAGAAGAACGGCATATTTGAGTGCATTGACACGTCATTTAGACGTCATTTACTGATTTTCTTTAATCTTTTATGTAATAAAACATTACTTCCTACTTTTGAGTACACAATAGTCTGATAGTGTCGTCTCGAGATGGTATTATACCATCGCCTCTGGCGCGGATACGAAGGCGTTCCTCGACGACACTATATCAAACGATAGCGTCGCCACAAGAAGACGATGATATAACATACCGTAATATGATCGTATATTCTCTATCGGACTACTTGCGTGACTTCTCGTTGTTGGTTGAATGTAATGATGTTAAACGTCCCACTAAGAACCTCTCATGCATATTGAGACGTCACCGTGTGCCGGTGAAGGGCGACAAATTTTGCCTATGTTTGGCACTTATGGTCGTAGAGTAGGGAGGGTTCTTTAACGTGCCAACACAAACAGTGACACGAGACTTTGCTTTTTACTGTCTCATCCGAGAGACAGGGGAAACCAATCATAGAGCGGCTCAGATTCGAGCCCATGACCTTACAATCAGAGGTCGAACACGTTAATCACTAGGCTAAGGCGCCATATGCACGTTTGCTATGAATAAATAGATGTCGGCATTTAAACATATCATACTAGTGTATCCGCTAAAGTATTGCACACATGAAATATTTTCACTATAATCCTCATAAAGAGCCCAAACATGTCGCTACTAAATTTACCGTTTAAAAGATTGATACCCAAAAATAAATATACCTTGAAATCTTGCTTCGAATGTCACCTTTCTGAGAATTGCCAGTGATTTTTGCTTTGCTTTCGGGTTACAGTGAATAACTCTTAACTTTCATATTCACGTGAAAACCACATATAGAAATGTAGCAAGAAGTCAATCACCAGAAAAATAAGAAGGTAATATACAAATATGGTGAATGTTGGACGACTTCTGAAATCCCAGAGGTGGGATCAAATGTCACGGAGGAGTAAGGATCAAAGTTTGGATAAATCATATATCTAAAATGTGTAGTTTTGAGTGATATGTCCAAAGGATAATGTCGTAAGACACTCATTGTATATTGTTTGGTTGTTTTTATTTAATGGCTTTCTGCAAGGTAAATCTAATTTTAGTTGCGTTGTTGTTTAACGTCCCACAAAATCTAATTTTAGTAATAATTTACCCGCAAACTTTGAATTGTTTAAATAAGCTGGTTTATATGAACAGTCATTTTTTGGAATAAGTAATTGCATTAATGAATTCTTTTTTGCTGTTTCTTTTCCGTAGCATCTTTTTCATCTTTTGTCCGATTCTTGCCACGGTTTGCACTGTTATATATCAAGATTGGATGGACTTTGTTTCATTTGAAAATATTTTATGTTACTCTAACAAAATTGATCGATGTCCCGGGCAATAGTTCTCATCCGATCCGGTCAGTTGTGACCAATTTTTATCAGAAAATTCGAAATAGAGATAACTTGATCGCCTTTGAGTATCTACAATTATTTTCCTTCACGCATTTTTCTGAACATGATTTTAATGTCCCTACAATATGAAGTAGTTCAAGTCATTTTGCTGCAAGTGCCCTATATTCCCATACCCTCTGATAATCGCCCCTTTATCTTGTAAGATAACCACAAATACCGTCATCATCTGAAAGTAACATGTTTGTAAACAAACCGATTTCCAATGGTAAACATGAATTCATACAATTTGCGATGTCTTTATTCTGTATGAATTTTAGTGTCCAAAAGTCATGAAACGTGTTGCGATCAAGAAATTGATAGCACTACTTGTATTTAGCTCCCACCTCACTTAATGATAATAAATTATTTTGTAAGCACACAGGTGTTACCATCCAAACGTTTTAGAAAAAAGTGAAAAATTTCCAACATGATAACAGTTGTATCAACATGAAAAACAATAGCGAGTCCTGAGAGGGATGGGCGCAGGTGTACTGAAGAATTAGCTTCCTATCGTCAGCATACTACACACAATCCCAAAGATATATCATGTGTCCAGTAAAATCAATAAATGAAATCAATCAGCAATCAACAGACTGATTTATAAAAAAGACGTTGAGTATGATACTTAAGAATTCACATTATTCTCAATTATTTTTTTTTTGGGGGTGGGGGCTATTAATACATAAAATACCAAAAATACCAAGTAGAAACAAAAACTGTTACTGATATTTGACTAGCATGATGTAAATACACGTGCTGAAATGCATTTAACACTTAGTTTATTTTATCTTATTCAAATATGAGGATAAACAGTTGAGCTGAGTACTGAGTTGGTGTATCAGTTTGTTTTGTTTTGTTTTTGGTGGTGCAGGGAGATTTCATTCATCTTACTCTTTTTGAAAGATTTAGTGTGTTCGTATAGACTTGTTTTTGGTGATTTCAGGCCTAATGTTTAATGTTTTGGTTTATCAGACATAAGAATATATATATACTAAATAAAATTCGGTTAAGGTCAACAACAACAACAACAATCTGTAAGGGTAGAGGTCGTATTCGATCAGATAATTTTACATCCGCCGGTATCATAATCTCGCGTTTGCTCTGTCTGTTTATGGTAAGATTTATATTTCACAGCATATTATACCGGTATGTTCTTTTTCTTTTTATTTTGGGGTGTTTTACTAATTTTCCTTTTTTAAGTTTCCGAATGGATTTATTTATATCGATTTTAGACAATGATTGTTTGGACAATCGAGTAATGGACACATATACGTAGGCTTACTTTATTATACTACATTAAGTGATTTTACCTATGGGGAGATGGATTCAGTCGGATCTAATTTGATTTGCATTAGCAAAGGTAGTGCTGGCGATATAGCTACTGATCAAGTCCGTTATCAATTCCTCTAACCTAGATGTAACACATTGTCCAATATATATGGAAAAACTTTTTTAAATTAATCTAACATATTTCCCTATTGTAAACTTTCCATTTTTAAGCAGCAATTTCCACGCAACACCTGCATATGGAGTATACATCTCTCAGTTGATACGATATTCTAGAGCATGCGTTTCCTATCAGGATTTCTTGGATAGAGGTTTGCTGCTGACAAAGAAGTTGCTTAAACAAGGGTTCTTAATAGTTAAATTGAAGTCATTACTCCGAAGTTTTACGGCCGCCATCACGACTTGGCGGATCGATATGATAAATCTGTAAAACAGATGATGAGGGATATGTTCCCCTTGTCGCATACCTTATCCCGTCCCACCTTTTTCTTGTTTATTACTATCATCCATTGTGAATTACACCTGTATTTGGTATGAGACGCGGCGTGCCATCATGGCTTGGTTGATTAATATGGTAAATCTGTAAATAACAGATGAGAGATATGTCCTCCTTGTCGCATACCTAATCCCGACTTCCCCTTTTCTCGTTTATGACCATCACCGATTATGACATTCTTGTATTCAAAAATTTGTGACACGGCGGAAGCTGCGCGCGAGCAGGAGTTGCTTACCCTTCCGGGGCACCTGAACTCACCCCTGGTTTATGGTGGAGGTTTGTGTTACTTATTTTTCGGTTATACACGTCTTGTGTTGATAGCTGTTTGTGTTGTCTCTTTTTTGTTTGGCCTTAATTTCGTCTGCCTTTGGATATTTGATTTATTGATTCCCCCATTGGTATCTTCTACAGTCAACTTTTACATTACTTACATATGTTGATAAATTTAGAAATAATCAGCTTCATCATTGCAGTCAAATATGAGATAATATATGCAAATGCGGAAAAAAATTCGTTTAAAAGTGGATATATTTTATGCGAGTGAAAATTGTCATGGACCCGATGGTACAATGAATGCTATAGATAGAAAGTCTTCCTATTCGGAAAAAATAGAAGTTAAAATGTGAACATCTTCGTACTAAGCAAGTTTTGACCTTATACACATTAGATGTTGTAATTTCTTTTTTCAAATTGAATTAAAACGAACGCATCTACGTATAAATGTAACCCCTCGGTGTTCCCTACAATATTTCTTGATATTCAATAGTGCCAAAGTACAACTCATTATTTACCCAACATTTGCTCATTTCATTATTTAAATATGTTACTAAATTTAAAAATAATCAGCTTCATCATTACAGTCATCTGAAATTCATATATGCAACTATGATAAAAATTCAGTTTACATGGATGTATGTCAGATGCGAGTGACAATTACCAAGAACATCATGGTACAATGAAAATCTGTAGATAATAAGACTTACTGTTCAGAGAAAATAGAAGTTAAAATGCGAACTTCTTCATACATGTATTTAACAAATTTTGATCTCATACTCATTTAACGTGTTAACTTATTTACAAAATCAGTGAAGACAAAACAACTACGTATAAATGTAAAACCTAAATGTTTCCTACAATATTAGGTACAACTCGTTATTCACCCAACATTTGTTCATATCATTATTCAAATGTGTTACTAAATTAAAAAAAATCAACTCCACCATTAAAGCCATCTGAAGTTTATATATGCAGATATGACAAAATTTCAGTTTATATGTATGTACATGTATATCTGATGTGAGTGACAATCACCCAGGGTACCATGGTACAATGAAATAAGTCGATAATTTAGTTTCCCTGTTTGGAGGAAGAATAACTGTTGAAATTTACTCTCATACCATCAAGCAAGTCTTAATCTCATACTTATTAGATGTTCTAACTTGGTTATAATTTTGACGAAAACAAAAAGAAATTGAAATCAAAATGCGATCCCTCAATGGTTCCTACATATGGGCGAAATATCCAAAGTACAGAGCACAATTCATAATTCACCCAGCATTTCTTTATTTTCGGCGTTGTTTCTTTTAGTACTACTACTACTACTACTACTACTATTATCATCATCATCATCATC
>JACSZP010009265.1:3276-16722 GCA_016161895.1 Pinna nobilis | reverse complement strand
ACCTATTGCATGCAAGTCATTGTTGGAGAGAGATTGAGAGAGACAGACAGACATGCATACTTATTGCATGCAAGTCATTGTGTTAGAGAGATTGAGAGAGACACATGCACACTTATTGCATGCAAGTCATTGTGTGAGAGAGATAGAGACAGACAGGCATGCACACCTATTGCATGCAAGTCATTGTGACAGACAGAGAAAGAGGCAGACGGCTCGGGGGAGAGATTTGTTCCATATGACATGTTTGAATGCTTACATTTCCTTTGAATTACATATTTGTAAACAAATGTATTCCAAGTGCTATGCTCAGCTGTTTTGACTTATACTGTATTTAAAGTTGACGATTTTCCTGTCGCTAAAAATTGCTACATATTTCTTTTTTGTCATCTAACAAATGTTGCAGTTGTAATTTTAAGTATTGTTTCATTTTCTTTTTTATTTTGTAGTCGCATGAAAGGGATTTCAGTATGTTGTCTGACAAACAACAGCGAACAGCTGCTTATTGGGACAGAGATCGGCAACATTTACATGTTGGATATCAGCTCCTTCAAACCTATGGATCAGATTATATACCAGGATGTAGTCATGCAGAAGTAAGCACAGTTCAACATCAAAATGGAAAATCAATAGAAAATATCAAAATTCTGTTATGTGTGTGATTGAAGACAGTGTTGCCATTGTTGCAACAGTTGGTCTATTATCAGATCAGCGAAATTTGATACAAGATTAAAAAAGTCCCTGAAAAAGAGATGTCTGATTTTTGTCATCTTGGCTTTGTTAGATAATTGATGTAATTATTGTCTGTAATATTCAGTTTGTCCTTAGAAAATGTGTTATTAGTATGTATGGCCAATAATTGTCCCACCTGTGACTATGACTTATTTTCCTAGTTAGTGCATTCCAGATAATTACATAGGTGAAAGGCAACCCTTTAAAAATGTGAGTCAGTAAATATGATAGTTTATTATACTCCAATAGGGGGAATGGGGGAGGGGTTATTGATTCTGAACATTTGCCTATTTGTCCATCCTAGGATACATACATGTTTTGTCTAGCTATGCCTTACAATTTGTAAACTTCAGCTGTGTGTACAGTAGAACTTATCATGATAGAACACCTATATAACTTGAGAGATGGTCTTTCAAGACAGGTATTCTCTCATGACAAGTTTTATTTGTACATATCTAACAGAATGTTTCTGTACAAGTGGCCTGTAGTGTCCAATATTTGTAGCCATTCACTGGCAAATGGTGACATTTCTATATATAAGAATAAAAGATTCTTGAGTGTAACATGACTGAGTGGTTAGCGTGTTCGACTGTGAATTGGAAGATCCGGGTTTGAGCCACGTCAGCGCCACTCGGCGGTTGGCCGTCCCTGTCCTTCGGATGAGACAGTAAAGACCGAGGCCCCGTGTCACAGTAGGTGTTGGCACATTAAAGAACCTTTCCTGCTCTACGGCCAGCAGTGCCGAGCATAGGTAAAATTGTAGCCCTTCACCGGCACACGGTGACGTCTCCATATGAGTGAAATGTTCTTGAGTGGGATGTTAAACAACAATACCATACCATACCTTGAGTGTAACATGAAAAAAAAAAAATAATAATGCAACTAACCAATCGAATCTCTCTTTTTGTGGAATGAAAGTTCATTTAATCATATCATTGCAGTGTTCCAGATGATTTTAAAGTAAATCCAGGCGCAGTGGAGGCCATTGCAGTACATCCCACAAATCCAGATAAGGTTTGTTACACAATCTCAGAAGGAATATCCTCATTGACTTATGTGTATTGTAATAAAAAAAAATTATTTCTGTTATTGGCATCAGACAATAAGAACTATGAAATTTAAGTATTGAGTTGGTATTTCTTACCTTTGGCCAGGTGTATTGGAAGTAAATAATTGGTCTCATTTCATGTAGGTAATTTTACTAATTTATTTAAGTGATTGTCTAATCCTGAAGTTTTGTTTTTTAATTGAAGATCCTTTGTCCTGGTGTTATAACGATTTAAAGTTTGATGAACTGAAAAAAACATTGTTGAATATTACTAAAACTATTCTTGTAAGCCAAAGTTTGCAACATTCATTCTTTAAAATGGTAGTGTTGAGTTTAAAGTTAAAATAAACCTTGTTACCAATAATTTTTTGGATGTCATTGTTAAAGGCTCTGACAGGTTTATAGAGAAGTCTGGATATATGTCAATGATAATATGGACTCAGTTGTTCAATTGTTGGTTAAATTTAATTCAGTTTTAAACATAGTGACTATTGACAAAATATAGTAACCAGGCCTCAGAATTTTGAGAAAATTTCAAAATTTGATAGTTTGATTAACCACAGTTTCTATTTCCCATTGACAATCATATTGTTTTGTATCAGAATTTAACAGTTTAGACTTTGTTTAAATCTTTGGTTATATTTAACCAAGTGTTTAAATTTAACCACCAGATGAACAATATGACCGGGTTTAATTTTATTTCTTAGTATTTGTCATTTATTTTGTAGTGTTTGATTGGCTACAACAGAGGTCTGATTGTATTATGGGACAATAAGAACAGCAGTGCAGACCAGACATTCAACTCAACACAGGTAATTATACACTAGACCTCATGGTGTGTGCTGGCCTGTACATGGCTAAATATCAGAGCTGGCCTGTACATGGATTTAGATCATAGCTGATCTGTACATGGCTTAAGATCAGAGGCTCAAGTCAAACCATTAGCCTGAAGTAGCGGGGAGACCTGGAAATTGTTGCTGAAGGCAGTTCTCCAAATATTCTGTGTGATCAATGTTCTAAAATTGTTACATTCAAGTATTTTATAAAGTAATTCTGTAAAAATGAAAAAAGGAATAAAATGAAAAAATTCACTTACCTACATAAATTTTGACTGTCTTGTTCCTTAGACTATAAATCTATGCTTATAGAAATGATGTTTTGGAAAACTGGCCGTCCCGATTGACTTCTCATAGAAAGTTAAGAAAAATTTTAGTTGTCAACTCTTGGTCAACTTCTGTCTAAGGGCGCATAACTCTAGCTAGATCAAATCAGAAGATTATTTTATTTAGATGGGTGAAGATGGGTCAGTAGTAACATTGATGTTTTATCTTACAGCAATTAGAGTCCCTATCATGGCACAGGAATGGTACCGAGTTTATGAGTGCTCACATTGATGGAAGTTACACTGTATGGAGTGTCACAGACTCTACAAACCCCAAGGAACCTGCTCTTACTCCTTATGGTAATGTAACCTCTGTTTATGATTCAAGTTTAATCTTGTGTTTGTATCACTTATGAAAATGGATTGATATAAAATAAATGTATAGTCTACAGCACAGGGCCACTGTGGCTCAGTTGTTATCATGTTTGCCTTATGACCATGAGATTGCTGGTTCAGCTCTGTATTCTGTTGGGCCAGGCTTTTCCTGTCCTGATGAGACTTTAAATAACCAAGGTCCCAGGTCACACTATTTGTCAACAAGTTACAGAACTCTCACTGCTCAGTGGTCGTACGTGCTGAGCATAGGCTGGATTTATAGCACTTCACCAGCATATGGTGATATCTCTATATATAAGTGAAAGATTTTAGAGATGGCATTAAACAGCAATACAATCGACAAAGTCATCAGCATTCTGTGTAAGATTTCTTTGTCAGTATATTCGCATTGATTTGATAGTCTCGGTCAGTTGACTTAAGAAATGTAGATAAAGAGAATTAATTGTAATGAAACCTAGACTGTAACATTTGCTAATACAAATATTATTTCAGCAGAGAAAGTTTAACAGCTGTTTTATACTTACAGGACCTTTCCCATGTAAGGCTATAAGTCACATTGAATGGAGGACAGCTAAAGCGTTAGTATTATACTTCCTCTAAAAAAAATTTGTCACAAAACATGCACTTTAATAAAGATCTTTTTGATATCAAATTACACAAAAATTTGACAAGATTTGGTTCATTAGAACTATGATTATGTAAATTTGAGAAAAAAAATTACAGCAAGTGATTTTTCCAGCATTTTCATTTTATTATATACATGTATCAGATTTGGCTAAAAACGTTAAGGAGATTTGAACTAACCAAGACCGTGTATTATATTTTAGAATTTTGCTTTTCCAAACAGATCTAAGGCCAAAATAAAAATGATTTGTTTTTTAACTAAGTTAAAGCTCCTTAGTTATTTGCCAGAATTATTATTCATGGTATTATTATTTTCCTGTTATCTCAGTGGTTGACAACAATAATGAATAATGTCTTCGTTTAATTTTTGGTAGTGACCCCTTCATCATTTTCGCTGGAGGAATGCCAAGAGCCAGTTATGGAGACAGGCATACTGTGAGCGTGATGCAAGGCTCCGGAAATCACACAGTCTTTGACTTCACATCGAAAGTCATTGACTTCCAGACAATAACAAGAGCAGATGCAAATGAAGGAGATGAACGAGATGGTACGAGCACAGCTGAGCCAGGTTTTAGTTCTCATGAAAATTTCTCAACGGAGATTTTTTTTTATTTTGAGCTGCCTAAGTTTTGTTTTCTATTTAATTCAAGATATTTAAGAATCAGCAGTTAAAGTTAGATAATTAATGTTTTTCCTGATATTATATTTTATTTCTGTAATATTTCAGAGATTGTCCCTGTACGCTTTGATAATGTAATACAGATTTAGCTTATACGCCAACAAATTAAATGATTAATCTAATGCAAAATAGAAAGGATACAGGTCTAGATTTATCAAATTTAAATTCACCAGTGTTAATTACTTTTTGACAATTAGTTGTTTGTTCAGTTAACTTTCCAGTTATTCTCTGTTGTTTTTCATATAATATGCTTGATTTTAATAAAGATACAATGAACATACATGATAGATTCCCTGCTTGTTGATTTCCATGTCTGAGTGGCATGGTAAATATGTACACACGTGTAAATATGATGAAATTGAATAGATAATTAAACTAGCATACCACACTAATAAAAATGTCTTTTTTTCTGCTATAAATGAAGGACAAGACAACAATATTTATTTTTATTATTTTTTGTCACCACAATGCAGCACGCTCATCACTAATTGTTCCTTTACTTTATTATACAGAGTATGATGAGCCACATACACTGATTGTACTACTGGACGAAGAACTGGTTCTGATCGACTTGGACTCTGACAACTGGCCATCCTTTAACTTGCCTTACCTAAACAGCCTTCACTGTTCACCAATCACCTGCTCACAGCATGTTAATAATGTACCTGATCAGCTCTGGCAGAAAATTGTTGATGCCGGAGAATTCCAAATGAAAAACTACTCAAAGAGGGTAAGTGTTTGTGTGAAATCTGCTGGAGAGTGTGTCTAGATGGATCCAATTTTGATATTCAGGACAGTGCATGTGATGAACAGTGGCACTTGGCTTAAGGACTACTTCACTTAGGACACCTCCCCCCCCCCCCCCCCCCCNNTCACTTAGGACCCCCCCCCCCCCCCCCCCTCCTCACAGTTAAGACCATCAAAATTAAGCCTATCAGTTTTCTCAGCTTTATGATCATCACGTAGGAGACCACCTCACAAATCAGGCCAATTTAAGCTAGTTATATTGGTGATCTCAACAAAGAGGTTCTACTATGTATGCAAAATCTTCATGAAATTACTTACTGAGTGTCAGAATAAAACAATTCAGAAATTATGAGTTGACACAGATAAATTAAATACATGTAGTTTATTTAAACCCTACTGTTGATTGGGAGGGTTTTGTCCTGACATAGTTTTCTTGTCTCTTTTTTTCTACTTTTGTAGACATTTAGCCATTTTTTTTAAATGTGAGTAAATCAATGGGTTTTAGATTCAGTTCAAGATTTGTTCTGAATTACTTCTTTGTAGAAGAGTTTCGGTTCTTGGTCCTGTCCTGAGGGATTATATTATTAAAGAATCCAACACTTGTTTTTACATCTTATGTCTGTAAGGTAGATGTACACCTTTACACTTTCTCATGTAAATATATCTAAGATGACAAATTCTATTGTTTATTTAAGTCCATGTATTTCTTGCCAGTGATTAAAACTTTTACATTTTCAGGAGTGGCCAATCACAGGTGGAAAAGTTGAGACTGAGGAGTCTGTGTCGAAAGATATACTTCTTACTGGGTAAGCAGTGTTAAAAACAATGTATTCTATCTTTTTAGAATAGAATGTATTTCTCTTCATTTCACATTGCAGCCTAGTTCACTGTCTGTCCTTTGAAATATTATTTCTAAATTGCTCTCAAAAATTGGTATGACAGATTCATGAAAAATGTCACCTAATGACTATATATATAATATGTTTGATATCATTGTGAATTTTAATAACATATATTTTGATATTGATGTTTTATTATAACACTTTACTTTCCAGACATGAAGATGGAACTATCCGATTTTGGGATGCCTCTGGCACAGCAATGAAGCTGATGTATAAATTATCAACATCATCAGTTCTTAATGTAGATATCCATCCAAATGAACAGGCCAATGGAGAAATGGAAGAAGAGTGGCCTCCCTTTAGAAAGGTAATGATGAATTAATCTTATATCAATTCATGACAAATTGTAGGAATGTAAAAATCTCAAAGCTGGAATTTATTGTACTGGCAGTATTGGTTCTCTACATCAGGGTAAAATTGCAGTTATGAATTCATGTGAAACAAATCTGTGTCATAATAGTGCTTGAATAGGTTAGAGCCATGGTGGTAATGACTGACTTTATATCCTGTATGCATGAGACTAAAACCCAAGGTCTTATGTTCCAGTAGTTGTAGGCATGATGACAATCCTTCGCTGCTGGAATGCCCAAAGTAATGAGCTACAGTCACCCTTAGTTGGTATTTGGTCACTTTGCCCTATGAGTTAAAGATGAAGGTTTACCAAGAATAATCAACATTTTGTAGATAAAAAAGTTTTCCCTGTTCCTCTTTCTGGTGTTTACTTTGCTATATATATTTATAATATGATGCATTTCAGGTTGGTAGCTATGATCCATTTAGTGATGACCCACGTTTAGGTATTCAGAAGATAGCCCTCTGCCCTCTCAGTGAGACTTTGGTAGTGGCAGGGACTGCTGGACAGGTCATAGTTCTACAGGTGGAGAGGGACGAGCGGGAACAAGAGGTGTCAGCAGTGACCTTGAACATTGTCAGTGACAGGGATGGTTTTGTATGGAAGGGTCATGAGGCCATACCCGTGAGAGACGGAGAAGTGAAGTATGCTGCAGGATTCCAGCCCACTGCTATGATGCAGCTGTATCCACCAGCTGCTTGTACTGCTCTGGCTTTCCATTCTGAATGGCAGCTGTAAGTAAAATGCCAAGAAAACATTCTCATATCATATAAGCTGATTAAGTTTGATAAATGTGGGTTTAGTTATCAAAACAATTTTATCATGAAAGCCTGATTTACAATAATATGTATTCTACTTCCTATTAGTTGACAATATTATTTTTTCTTTGGTTTGTCATAGTGTTTATCATTTCATTTCTCTAAATGTTTAGAGTGATTTGTTTACAGAATGTTCTGAAATCCTTTTTAAAACCATGGAAAATTGCTAGATGTTAGTGATTGTCTGAGTCTTAGATGGGGAATTGAAGGATTGAGTTTATGTTAAAGGTTGTTTGACAATTACTGACATTATTATTTAAACTTAAAGAATGTGGAATTTTATGGACCCTTTTTCTAGTATTTGATTTTATCCTACAGTGTTGCTGCGGGTACTGCTCATGGATTTGGTCTTTTTGACTACGCACAGAAAAAAGAAGTTCTGACAAGATGTACTCTGAATCCATCAGGTATAGTGCTTTGTCTTTTGTTTTTACAATAAATTGTATATACAAAGAATAATTTGAATTATAATATGATTGTGTGAGTACAGGTGAACCTTACAGAGCTGTCTTTGTGATGGTGCAAAATCTGGTCTGATTATGAAGGTGACCTCTTTATATAGTTGCACAAGATGGAATTTTGCAGATTGATGTTAATACATCTATTCTTTATTCTTTCATGTGAGCTGCCATTGTAGTATGTACAATATTAAGCAAACTCTGATTGCTTTTCCTTTTCTTCAGATGAGACTGGAACTGAAGTCCTGTTTCACAGTAGGTTTGGCATGTTAAAGAATCCTCAATGCATAATCGCAAGCATAGACCAAATTATAGCTCTTCTCCAGCATACAATGACGTCTCCATATCAGCAAAAAAGTTATGAATGGGACATTTGACAACAACACAAATGAATATATAATTTATTCATTTATGTTTTTCTCTTGCAGATATGACAGGCACCTCTGATACACCAATCTCCAGACGAAAGTCATTCAAGAAATCCCTGAGAGAGTCCTTCAGGAGGCTGAGAAAACGACGATCAGAAAGACGAAAAGCTGCTGAAGAAAAATCAAAAGAGGCAAAAAAGAGGTGAGTTTATTGTGGAAGATCAAGGTTATAATTGGAAAATTTAAATTGTCAGATGAAAATGCTTGTTCCTGTATGAACATTTCTGGGATTTTTGCATCCATCTGAAAAAAAAAATTCTATTGGTGTTTGTAGAAACCATACTTTCTTTTACTTTGTGTTCTTGCTTTAGATTCCTTGCTGTTCTTGATCAGAGGATGTTTTATAACATCATTTATTCATTTAATTAGTTGGAACAATTCTTACTTTCATGATACTTCAATGAAAAAATGTCAACAAGTGCAAAATTCTATGGATATAATTATCGTTTTTGATTCCATGCCTTTGTCCTATCTCTGACTTATGGTTGTCAACAAGTATTATCCCTCTGTCTTTATTTAAATCTGATCCTGTTTTTTACATGATAGTGAGGAACAGAAGACAGAGGGAGCTGAGGGTGCCGAAGGTGGATCTCCAGCCAGAACATCTCCAGCTAAAACGTCCCCGCCCACATCTCCAGAGACACGCCCAGTTGAAAGACAGGTAGAAGCCCGTAATCCTGATGATTCCATGGCCTCCATGATCAGATGTATATATTTTGCTACAACATTCATCACTGACAGTAAGTACCAATAGATAATGATACAGAGTCATCAAATGTTTTTATAAAAACAAATATGTTCAGTGTGTTAGAGTATACATATTATGAGATTCACAGCTAGAAAAATTCCAATGCTCTTGAATTGTTTGATTTAGAATCATACTGACACACTTTCAGTTGACCCCATATAAAATCAAATCTGTCCTAGTGTCTCAAGGCAATCCTTGTTTAGGATGCAGATGTCATACTGACCAACTTTACTCAACTTTCCAAGTGATGATGACTTCAATCAAACTATTGGGAAGCCTTGATTAAGTTGCTTCCTTGTTAGCACCACCACTCTATCAAGGATATTCTGATAGGAAAAACACATGCTTCTGAATATCTTGTTATATGAGAACTGTATACTCCATATGCAGGTATATCAGGAATATTGCTGCATAAAAGTGGAAAATTCACAATTTTGAAATGGAAGTCATTTCTTTTATTGTAAAGTCTGGTCATCAACTGCTTCTCATTGTTGATCTCTAGGTGTAGGTCTAGGTATGAAGCAGACCTGGCAGTTTCCGTGTTGTGCTTTATTTCAAGTTTATTTGGATAGGTAGTATCAACATATATGTTATAAGCAAATTTTTAATTGTGTAATGAAAGAGCATGATCTATATAGGGGAACATGAAGTGAAAGGATTGGATTCTTTTATTAAAAGAAAAAAAGAAAATTTTGTTTTTGTAAAACTTCTCTAGTAAAATGAAAAATTTACCTTTAAGTTTAAAACGAGTATTTGAAAGAAGTGATGTATTCATTGTATAACTTTGATGCCTGTTTTGAGGAAAAATTAATATTTTAATTGTTACTTTGATATCCACACTTACAGTCAAAATACAATTTCCTAGTACATAATTATAATAAATTATGAAACGTGGTTCTCTTAGGTTCTCACAGGTTTACAATAACTTGATTTTCTAAAATTTTGTCAGTGCCACAGTTGTGGCAATCCTTTTTTTTCAGTTTAGGTAATAATGATGTCTTATAGTATGCATACTTAAAGCTGTAGAAAGTCCAGTCTATGTTAGCAATTCCTAATTCTAAGACTGCCTGTCTCATGTGATCTAAATTCATGCCTTTCAGAGTATTTTTTTCCCTATGAATTTTATTTGAATTATAAGACTACCTGTCACATGAGACAATTTTTGTTTCTTCTCGGACAGTCTCTTAAAACAATTCTGCACACCCCCCCAAAAAACCAAAATAAATAGATGGAATACTATATAAAAAGTAAAATAGTATTTGTATGCAAATGAGTTTCACAAATAACTAGTAGAATGCTAACAGAATAGCAGTCAACCAAATGAAATTCCTTATTTAATATACCTTGTTAATAAAACACAGCTAGGGATTGGCTGATAACTGTCACATGTCAGTGGGACATTTTACTAAATCTCATTAATAAAACACAGGAAGGTATATATTGAGAGCTGTAATATGTCAGGGAGACCACAGTTCATATATCCCTCACAGACCACTGTTATTTGAATGAAATGAAGAACAGCCTTTGTGGATTTGAACTTACAGTATGATAAACAATTTATCCCCCTGGGAAATAGGGCTTGCCTTGGGTAAATAACCCTCATGACTTCTTACAATCTCTGAACATTTTGAGTTACATTTGATTTTTATGCCCCATAATTGGATATACAGGTGACCAAACTTGCACGTAAGATGTATCAATATGGTAGAGATTAAATGCAGTTCCAGAGTCAGCGCATGATCTATATATTCTACTTTAGTGAACATGTGAAGAAAACTTAGATTCATGTATCAATAACATGGAAAACCTTGAAGTATTTGTTTACTCTATTTTTTTTTTCGTTTTACAGTTAACAAAGCTCAATCATCACTCTGGATTGGCACCAACGGTGGACATGTCTTTGTTTATTCACTGACTGTACCAGAAGAGAAACGAACAGAAAATACAGTCACTGCTGTGTTGGCCAAGGAAATAAAACTTCGCCACAAAGCCCCAGTCATATCTATAGGCATTATAGATGGAAGAGCTAAAGTCCTGCCAGAAGCTCTTGAAGTACAACATGCCAGAGCCAAAGCTGCTGAAGGAAACAATCATTCAGTTATCATTTGCTCAGAAGAACAATTAAAGGTAACAATACAACACTGAGAGTGAATGGTCAATCGGCCATGGTCGAGTGGTTAGCTTGTTCGGCTTCGAATAGAAAGGTTTGGGGTCTGAATCCGCACAGCGCCATGCTGCAGTTGGCCGTTTCTGTCTTTCAATTGAGACAGTAAAAACTGAGTTCCAGTGTCACAGTAGTTGTTGGCATGATAAAGAACCCTCCCTGCTCTACGGCCATAAGTGCAAAGCAGAGGCAAAATTTGTCGCCCTTCATTGGCACATGGTGACGTCTCCATATTAGTGAAATATTCTTGAGGGGGACAACAATACAAAAACAACAAGTGATAGCACTGGCTTACTGGTGTTAGAACTTATTGTCTTGCAATACTGGTCTAACTTCACTGTAGACAGGAATAACATGTTGCATCATAGCTGAGATTTGAACTGTTCTGCTCTTATTTGAATAAGCCATAAGAAACTTGTCTTGTGTCAAGGATTGCATTGTCATATTTACTACTTCAGTATGTATTATGACACAATGATATCTTTATGATGTTACATAATTAAAGTTGCCAGGCATTCCTCTGAATATGCGTTACCACATTTTGTTGCCAGCATAAAGTGAGAATATTGTAAACTCTGAACAATTTTCTAGGTAGCACAAGAACAAACAGACAATTCATCAAATAAACCAGGATGCATCTCTCTTCTTTACATACCTGTCAAGGATTGTAACTGGAAATCTAGTCTTTCAATTTCTCATTGATATATATTTCCGTCATTTACAGTCATGAAAAGTTAATATCATGATGTACATATTGGTTATATGTGGACGGAAATATACTGCACAGGAAAGGGTCATTAGCATAGGCCAAAATATCTGAAGCCTGTATCCGCTTGATGCCATCACAATGTGACCGATGTAGTTGTGAAAATGACATGGGTAGTAGTCATGGCTCCAAATTAGAGTGCTTGCCTTTTATTCTTGAGGTCCTGGGCCTGAGCCTAGGAGGGGACAATTGGCTTTTCCCATCCTTGGGATAAAAGAAGAGAAGAAGAATCAGGTTTTTTTTAGTAATTTTCTGCTGTAAATAAATACTATATCAACTTACACATTCAGATTATACATTGGTACATTGCATTTTCACACATGACAAAAAGTAGCGAGAAACAGTGATTTATGTCAATGATTTGATTTAACTGCTTTAAGACATTAATGTTAATACTTGTAGGTATTCTCTTTGCCACAACTGAAAGCTAAATGGAAGTTCAAGCTGACTGCTCAAGATGGATCTAGAGTTCGCAAAGTGTCATTTGTCAATTTTAGAAGTAGAAGTGGTAAGTGCCATCATCCCTTATGATATTACAGTATTCCACAGAGAAAGGACAAGTAATGACCAAGTCACACACAAAAAAGGGAAATCTTACCTTTATGGAGGAAATAGTTCAGTCTTGATGGAAAACTTTGCAGAGGAATATGCAGATTAGATCTATGATAGGACTAATTACTATGTGGATTTTTCTTCTTCCCTGTATTTACCGATGTTTAGAAAAAGTAAGGAAAAAGTGGATGTCCCTGTCTTTTAGATGATACAGTAGAAACCTGTGTCACAGTTGGTGTTATGATGTTAAAGAACCCTCCTTGCTCTACTACCATAAGTGTAAAGCATAGGCAAAATTTGTTGCTTTTCACCGGGATGCATTGACGTCTCCATATAAGCAAAAGATTCTTGAGTGGGGCATTAAACAAGAATACAACCAAACCCATGTTTAGATAGAGATCAAAATTTCTCACATTTCGGACAGGGAAATCCTCAAATTTGCCCGGAAGAGATTTTCTTATCTCACCCTGCGTTATCTCACCCCGTGTTATCTCACCCCGAAAAACGAAAGTTGACCAACTTGTTCTATTCGGCTCGTCTGAAAATTTATTCAAGTTGATTTTCTTTGATTGCTATAACTTATGAAACACAATGAAGCTCGAACGGTCAAAATCATGAATCTTATCTTTTATAAACTATAGAGTATATATTTTGATTCTCTGGCTGGTTTCTTTTTCATTTTTGATAGTTTGTATCAATGCGTCATTCATAACATGCTAGCAAAAACCTTCAATGAATGTAAACAGCCATTATGTTGCGTTCTTCAATAGACAGTATCTATATTAATTATAAAAGATGAGAGAGGGTATGTGAGAAAAAGGATCAAACAACATGTTCCAGGGGAGTCAAAGAAATCTCAATCCTTGTGTTCATGCCGATTGATATCCATGACTCGGCAAGCCTCGTCATGGATATCAATAGCCATGAGCACTC